>SJOL01007764.1:1053845-1079722 GCA_004794785.1 Opisthorchis felineus | reverse complement strand
TATATATATATATATATATATCGGTCATCCCCCAGTAAACAAGAAAGATCATTCACCAATTAAGACCACTTTACCCTTAGTCAAACAGCACTGCTTGTATGGATACTTTTGGAGAGCTTTCCATAAACTCGCATTCGCCCACTAGTCTGTGAGTAAAAAGTGCACGCTATCCGCGAGAGAAATGAAATGGGAAGAACGAACCTGCATGGAAAAATAAGGTGCACCAAGCTGCCTATTCACTTCCTGTGCAAAAAATATTGAATGACAGTCAGATCATGGGAGATGTTGCACAGTCCCATCCAAAAAAAACGGGATACCGATGGTTGATCCGGAGAACCAAACTCTTACAAATGCGGAAAAAACTTCGGACACCCCGCGAGTCGATAAAAACAGCTGGACTGTTGGGCGCATTACTGCTCACAGCTAGGAGCTGCAGTGGTCAATAAGCCTAACACCCACGCGACTGGTCAACAGATCAGACCGATGGTCGGCCCAGCACCAGGGCGGGCTCCGACTAGTCGAAGCCCCAACAGCCAATCGTATTCTAGTGCCGCTTGCCAGTAGAGCGTCTAGAAATCATTCGATTTTCCAGGATGTTATCATTACATACACTTTAAATGCGAAGCACTATTCATGATTTTTTGGCGTCCAACACACCCAGTGTAGCTTTAGTCGTACCAATGGTTCTGTTGGAACGGTAGTTTGGGAGGATCAGACCAAGAACTGAGTTGAGGCATTACCGTTATTTAATGGTCGACCGAAATGTTCATTGATTGATGCAAATGGCACACAACTGCCGTTAATTAGTAGGTGGAAAATTGTTTTGGAGAAAGAAGCTTCAGTCAATGATCGAGATCGTTGCTGGACTACCTGCTAGCATTTCCTCTGTGAGCGAGTGTCAGACTGATAGGAGATTAAGGATTCTCAACATACGTCAGTGCCACAATAATATAGATCAACCGTACTCAAGTTGCCGAGTATGGCAAGAATTGTTCTAAACACAGAGCCCAGAAGCAGTTGGTGGACAGCTAGGTATCATGGGACAGGACAAAGAATCCGTTGCCTTGAACAGAACAAGACGAGCAATGGACGAACACCGGCCCTCTGGCAAACAACTGACGGCGGATAAACTATACACGTCACCCAAGTAAGAATAAGTCTGGTTGTCGGGATGGGATGAACCAGATGCATGCCGCATGTGCTGGGGAGCAGTGTTAGCAAGGTTGCCTCATTCATCGGAAGTTCGAATCCCAGTATGGGCAGGGATAAACACCACTGATTAGCTCTAATAGGAGAGGAAACTCATGTCTAAGTTGGTACAGACTACTCAGAATAATATTCATAGGGCATACAAACGAGAAATTGATGAAAGGGATACGAAGCGATCCCACTGAATGCTCCACACGACTTCCACACGCGTGTAATTTGCTTTGTGTGGATGGGTCAATCTTATTCCATTTTACGAAAAGGAGACAGATCAGTGCCTACAGGTCGTTTCCTGAGACGCCCCCCCCCCCAAAGAAAGAAAACACTTAATATAACGAAAAAGGTTCGTCGCCGGAAACCGTTGTCCTAAAGGTAAAAGGACAGTTCAGTTACCATACAACATCTTGATTATGACCCCAGTATAACCGTTGGTCTCCCCTGCCAAACGTCGTTCGAAACGGCTTTCCTCGAACTTCTACTTGAATCGTCAGTGACATGTGACTACGTAGACCTGCATTAGTGTGCTTCTTTCTGATTGGCGGGATTGATTTTCTGGCTCAGTAAATTGCCCCCTGAAAAACCCGCAACAGCGTTCCCCGTCAATAGTGATTTGGTGTGTGATCCCTACAAAGGCATGCCAAATAGCACTTTTCCCTGTGGTGTTGGTGGTGATGGTGGTCTTGTTGGGGTGGGGGAAACCCAATACTAGATAGGATGTCCTGATCAACAGCTGGTCATCGCAGATTTCTTTTGAATCCCCCGGGCCTCAAAAGACAACTACGCATATTCAAATAATGGGTGATGGTGGAATAAATGTGTCCGGTTTCTCTCCGCGGTTACCGCGACAGTTATCGTACCGGATAGCGCGTGATCTCCAATACCAAAACAATATTCATAGGTCGTTCAAGAGCCTACATACAACTAAACGATCAGGATCCACCATAAGGAGACGTAAAAAAGTAATTCCGGGACACATTGAACACTCCACCTTTTGATGGTTCAACTCCTCTGGAAGATAATGTCAGCACAGTTCAGTCTACAATTGAGGATCGTAACCAAGAAAATTGAAAATGAAGTCTGTGCCACAAATGCTACTAAAATTTCCCAATCGAGTTAAGCATTACTGCTTAAGCTTCATAAAAATCTCTCGAGGACAGCCGTAGAGGAAATTTTCACTGCAAGACCAAAATCGGACTTAATTATTGGTTTCTGTGTTCGAAAATATGGATAATTATTATTTTTAGAAACGAGAGTTTTGTAGCGAACTGTGCAGTTCACTGCTAGGCACTAAAATCAACACACGGAATGTGTTATGCCTTGAAGTGGTTTCAGGCTGCGTAAACCAAGCGCAGAAAAGTCTGTTAGCTTATGGAAGCAGGGATGCTACTTCCCTCCGAAGAAGTACAGGTTAGCGAAAGTTGGTTGTGATTGCCCGGCAGCTGACTGTGACTGTATGCGTACTATCCAAGAGAGACGAAAATCTACCGTATCTTACCAAGAACTCAATACGAACCTAAACGATTTGGCTGTATGACACGGCATCCGAATTCAAGTATCTTTAGTTTACTCCCTGTTACTTCGTATTTGGCCAAACTCCCACAGCCAATCGGGTCAGACTTTTAGGTCAAACAAATAGCGCGAGGTGCGTCAAACAAGTGCTCTTCGGCCTGACCAACCGGAGGGTATTGTCCATTCTGGGATCTCTTCATTTACTGACCGCAGCTCTTACCAACAACTATTCCCTGCCTTTCAACTTGGCAGTCAGGTAAAATCTGCCCGCACAGTAAAGCAAGCGGAAATAACGCCTTACTCCAGGGGACCTGCTCAAAGCTGCAGCTTCCAACGCCCGTATGCTATATCGAATTGTACAACAGGCATCTCTCGCTGAGATTTTAGTATAGCTTTCCGCTGACCTATACTGTTGTCAGAAACATGCGCCCCAGAATTCAGCTAGCTATCCGTCCCAAGCCGTTGAGGATGAGCTCAGGTATTCCGCAGTTCATTCTCCGGGAATCTGCTGACTTCTATGCGATGAATCATGGTATTCAAAATGGGAGTTGCACTCAGCCCCAGAACTGAAAGTGTTTTGCTAGACTATATTCGAGCAAACAGACGTCTTCATGCAATCCTATTGGTCGGCTCAGTTAAGAGTAGTACAAATAAGAACAACAAACGACATTTACTCGTATCAGCATATTCTTCATATCCCCGAAATTGAGAAAGACTCAGAATCTGAGGACTCTGATGCTATTTCTCTTTTTGGATCAGGTCCCTCGAAAAAAGGCAGACCATTTCATTGAAACCTTAACTAATTCGGCCGCATGGCTTGGTATGCGCTACACATCTGCAAAGTGTAAAGTCCCACTGCGAGCCTCGGTGGAAAAAAACATGAACACCATGCTTTCGAACGGCTAGGTAGATAAATTCACCCACCTAACGAGGTTCATCAGTCTCGGTGGACTAGTGGGAAACGAAATCACTTTGCAAATCGAACAGGCTGGGACAGCTTTTCCCAATATCCGACGCCACCGGTGTCACTGTAATATTAAAGCAGCTGCACGATTCATACCGTCTCAGATCAGCAACATGACCGACACACGCCGAAGTATAAAAATACTTCTAATGTTTGACCATCGGTGTTTCCGAAGAATTAGTCGGATTTGGTGGGAACATTGGATTAGCAATTCTGAGGTATGTTGAATGGTTTTTAAAGCAACCAACTCACCCACGATGGGCAAACCGGTCATAGTTCATTGTTTACGCACATCAGGGAGCACACCGCTCAGAGTCAGGTTAAAAACGACCAAAATGCGGTCAGTCTATGACTTTGCAACGAAGTATGACGGTTCTGACAGTCGAGTTGATGACTACCGTCTTGGTGATACTAAGAAACATGCTCCGATCAGACAACTAGGGCTATCGCCTCCGGTGAGCACATCCACGGATTCCTCCACTACGAGTGAAACTGAACGATCCGTTATACCACCGCTTCCAATATGTGGACATCCTTCCATCGGTCCTCCTAGCCACGGTGAATGAAACTGTGGCAGCTCGAACGTGCACACCTCGTAACATGGGGCAAGATGGCTTAGTGGTTAGAGCGTGAATTTACTGAACAGAAGGTCCGTGGTTCGAACCCGGTCTCTGCATCTCTACTTCCCCTGTCTAGGCTTGGGCAACCTGGTAGTACCGCAGCCCTCGTGCTTCCTTCGGGTGGCACGCCAGCTGGGCACCGAAAGGGTGCTACAGCTGAACGATTATTATTATTTTAACATGCTATGCAAATGGCATCTAGAGTTGAACTGAATCCTAATAAGTGGAAAACCTTCGCAGAATGCAAAGAGAATTGTTTTAGAGGGAACATTCGTCCCCAGTATGAACTGCTTTCTGACTATTGCCGCAGGTTTTGATGGCAACTAGGTGAGGGGTTACAGCGTCCCATCTGGAATTGTTTAAGCAAAATTGCCAGGAATAAGCAGGTCAACTGGTAAAGGAGCTT
The DNA here is from genome assembly GCA_004794785.1 of Opisthorchis felineus. Classification (NCBI taxonomy): domain Eukaryota; kingdom Metazoa; phylum Platyhelminthes; class Trematoda; order Opisthorchiida; family Opisthorchiidae; genus Opisthorchis; species Opisthorchis felineus. Next base: position 1,075,017 of record SJOL01007764.1, on the reverse strand, counting down.
CTGACGAAAGAAAGTTGATGTATCCACGCATACTGACACGAAGAACGGAATTAACAACGCCAGTCTATTACGGCTGCTTTGTTACATTTGACAAGCCGATCCATGTAATTATAGTTTCGAAGCTCCGTGTCCAGTGTATCTGGTGGATCGATAACGCGGGTGGACAGCCGAAGGTGTGCGAAAGCTACAACAATTCATCTGAGCAGCTATGGAGTAAATCTGCTCGGAAAATAGCAAACTACCATAAGACAAAAGCAAAAACAATGCGCACACACCGCCCTGTCGGGATGGGCTGTTGCCTCTACCACGCATCCAACGATGCCTTCCTGAGGATGATCCCTGACACGACAAAGCCTGGCTATCTCTCAAGTAAACTATTTGCTTTTTGTGCACTGTAAGTGACATCCCTTAGATGTAGCGATGCCCTTTGACGACAACCACTCGTGGTAGGCAAGCAAGTATGAATGGGGCTCACGGAGAGGAACTTGTGCCTCAGAGACTATTATGCTGGTCTTTATTGGAAGATGCGGTTGGTTTCTCAAAAGGTGGTAAACCTAAACCAAATCGCAAGAGGCCGAATAAAGATGGCGCAAGTTGGGAGTTTCACCTGGAGGGAGCCTACTTGGATAAGTCATTCTGGTAATAAACAGTGTTGCTAGTTCACCGATGAAGTTCGGTGCAAGCCAGGTGAAAATACATGAAAACATACATAGTGATGAAGACTTACATGCCACAGGCTTATTTTGAGTGTGTTTTGCAATCCAGTCACACAGCTCTTTCTTTTCGACACCACCCAATTTCACATCAACAGCCTTCCCGGATGGTGCAATGATGTAAACACATGGCACGGAGAGAAGGACATACACTGCTGAGAATTGCATAGCTGCTTCCGACGAGGCTTCTAGACGAAGGCCTAAGATCGAGAAGAGGAGTACAAAAGCCATAACATTAGAAACTGGTACAGAAAGGACTGTAATGAAAGGCAACTAGTAGGAAGATTACCTGGTTTTAAATACCGATTACATTCCGCAAGGCACAGTCATCCTATGTGGAAAAGCCACGAAGCAGCACAAAGGTGTTCCGTCTTTGTTATGAATCACAAACAATGCGCACTTCAGAAAGCCCCGGGAGGGGACCGAACCCAGAACAGTCCACTTAGTAACTCAGTGCTTTACCAATCGGCCGAGTGTGGTCAACCTGAACGTAGGCAGTTATAATTCAATACCGCATATTTATATTGTGTGTAGATAAGTGCTTAAGATCAGCCTAAATTCAATTGCGAGAACGAGAAAAAGGGAAGGAATCAGGGGACTGAAAAAGACATCAGTATGACGAAAACAAATCCTCTGACCCAGTAGGTTGAGAGTAGAACCTGAATCGAATAGTTTTGATCCTGGAAGAACGCGAAGTGCAGCTTAGGGCATCGGTGTGCAAGAGCACGATGGGTATGAAAACCGTGTTTTTTTACCAAGTGACTAGAAAAACAATCAGGAGTGGGGACAACCAGGCGTTTAAGGTGGTGGCTTTCACCACTAGAGTCTAAGTACCGTTGGTGCAAGTGTTCGTTCGGTAAAGCTATTCCCTTTTAAGATAGAACTATGGAACCGTATAGGAGATTCCGTTCAAAATTATCAGTCGTCTTGACAACAGTTGAGTGTGAAACGCCCACGTCAGTAAAAGGGTTATGAAACTAATGATGAACGTTAAAGGAAAATTCTGCGGCTCAGATGCGGCGAAGAGCAGTGGAACATAACCTACTTTCCGTATGTCGAGGGGCCGTATTGAACAGCAGGAGCCCAATAGGGCTCCTACTAGAGACCCACTGGCAAACGGCTCAAAAGAATCACGTACGATGGAGAACTGAAGATCGGTTCGACTGACCGCCAAGTTCATCGGTGTGCGCAGCACCCGAAGAACAAAAAAAGAAACGAAGAAAAAGAAGAAGCGGTGACGACAGTGGACACATCCCAGATATGGACGCCTCTAGTGTTACAGCTCAGATGGAGAACGAATGGACTAAGACTGGTCAGGTCAAACACGGTAGTCAACTGACCTTCAGTGGTGAAACTGTCAGCCCAAACCCAATGCCTGTAAATTTCGCCGATGTCCCAAGAAAACAATATTTGGTCGTTTTCCGCACGGCCGAGTCGAAAAAGGATACTGAGAAGAGGTGTAACAAGCATGTTGAATCTCTTAAGTCAATGGTCTTAGGGCTAATACACACCGGACAACGGGAGAATACAGTCCTACGGGCCATCCGGACTGGCAGAAAGACGAGGGCATCCACAGGAACCTGCCCTCTGAAAATTTAGGCCACAACGCCGCTGTCAAGAGGTTACACGCCACGCAATACATGAGGGTAGAAAGATAAAGTGCTGCCCTAAGATTGGGTGGGATCAAACCTAAACTTGATGCTTGTAGATGTACCAGTTGGCGTGGTAGACAAGTTCGTCTATCTGCGCAGCTGCAGAAATGCCGGTGTGCTGGCGGAGGGTGATATCAATTCCCGGCAGCATTTACCACACTTCGCCACTTGTGGAGCCGACGTGACATCACTTTGGCTGCCAAAGGTAAAGAGTACACTGCTGTGGTTCAATCAGTCTCACTTTGTGGATCAGAGACATAGCCACTGCTTGTGGAAGATCTCGTTCGACCATCGGCGACTTCGAAGCATTCAGCGAATCTGGTAGGAACATCAAATCAGTAGTCACAGGAACGCCAGATGATTTTCTAGAATGATAACTCTACTCAGATAGATCAGCTAGCCACAGTCCATAGGTTAGGCGGGTTGAGAAATGTGCTTCATATGCCATGACGCTTTTGCCTAACCGTGTGTCGAGTGGAGACGATCCACAGGATGTCAGTCCATTACTTGGCAAGCATGAGGGCGCCTACTAGCCAACCCAAATGGGCTGGGAACTGTCTCTCCGGATAGGGACCGCGCCCACAAGAGAAGACAAGAATTTGGAAAGGATAATCTTCATCGCCACACATCTGCTGACGGTCAATAGAGTCAAAAGCAGATTTCAGATCAAGGAAGACAGTCATAAGTGGTCATGGGAAGGAGTGGTACAGTTCCAGCGATTGTCGCAAAGTGAAGAGGTGATCGACACCACCCCGGTCAGAGAGAAATCCATCTTGGTTCCCAAGAATCTGACACTTCCGATGATGGATCAACGTGTGTAGGATAATACCATCGAGTATCTTGACCATGACCACTAGACTGATGCCCAGATGGTTTCCGAACGATTTTCTTTCACCCTTTTTGAATATGAGAATCGCCGTCGAGGTGTTCAATTCTGTCGATATTGTCTTCACTCTGGATACATTGGGGTAAATGTGCCAGGCCAGCCACGAGGGACTCACCAACTTATTTGAGTACAGGATGCCAACTGTCTGGACCAGGTGCTTTGTCGCACTGAAGCAATGAAAGTACACCCTGGACTCCCACTCAAGTTCATATGGTTCTTCCAAATGCTCAGTTGATGGGGCCCAGATGAACTGTTCATCCAAGGGTTTAGCGAATTTCTCAGACATTTGCGACTCGCCAGCACCTTGTATTCGGTGTTTTAGGGATCTGTGCGCGCCATCATAATCGTTTGTTGCTGGTATATTTTTCCTGAGAGCAAGCAGAGATGTTGATCGTGACGAGATTCCAGACCTAGGTATTCGTATCACCTGCCAGAATCATGATATCTGCACTTCTTGCTGACCGAAGCAACCGTCACAAATCTCGATAAAAGCTGTTTTTCTCGGACTCTGAGCCAAAAGCTGTAGGAGCGTATGCTGACACAATAAACACGTGTACCATGTTGAGATGCATTGATCTTGAGTGAACAAAACAACCTAACCACACAAAGGCGACTAGTAACTGGAATCCAGTTCAGTAAAACGTACTCAGCCCTGGGGCTAAGCACAACTCCCACAACTCCCACACCGCAGATACCGCAGGCAATTGCATCAGGATCACCAGACACAAGAAGAGTAAAATGCGAGGAATTTGGGTTCGTGCCGAGTGAATTGAGATGTACGACAGAACTGGGGTCTTGCTTGCGTATTTCGGAGACAACATATATCGAGAGGGAGAGATAGAGTACAAAGTCTGAGCGGAGCTACCTGTTGCACAATTTGATACAGAGTATGCACGTTGAAATCCGCAATGTGAAACAGATTCTTTGAATTCATTACGGGTTTGTTTTTATTTATTTTACTGTTCAAAAGATTAGGCAGGAAGCAAGGGTTAGGTAATTGACGGCTAAATGAATCAGAAGGACTTGGTTGATGGGCGTGTAGAGAGGAGCCAGTGAATGAAGAACTGTAAGGGTGGATGATTTCTACCGGTTGTCCGGGCCGATGAAGGAGGTTTGGTTGAGGTACTCCACAATGATATTCTGACTCAGAAACCTGAACCGCGAGACAGCGGTTGTTGGAGTTTTCTTGAAGGACACTAACAGTCTGACCCATTTTGCTGCAAGGGACTGGCACGTTAGGCATTTTCTAAGTAGCACCAAACTCCCTGGTTGCACTTCGCCGGTGATCACGGCCAACCGTTGGACGATTGAAATGTGCGGTTTTTAGGCCGATCTTATCTAAACCGTTCTTTCTTGGAAGAAGGCGACATTGCTGCTTCCATAAATATGGATACGAAATGAAAGACCTTACTGCCTTCACAACCCTATCGAAGAGGACAGTACGATTTTAACACCAGGCCACCACGCAATACGATTTCTTGCAGTAAGGGATTCCCTGTTCTTTGTTTTACCGCCCTTCCTTGGCCATCCTGGCATGGCTGAACCTGAAGAGACTGATTTAGCCAGTGTACCCGCAGAATCATCGCAGCACTGAAGCCCGACCACCACGACAAGGTGACAGCTTTAGGTCGGTTTATTTGTAGATGGCTGCGGAATTTGTGAAATGCACATTCACATTACTCGCGTTTGTTCATATGAGCGATGTGACACGAGGAGGATTGTGCAAACGAGGGCGATATGGATGTAATTTCTACAATCACGCAACTACATACTCAAAAACTGTCCAACAGGTTCCAAGCGTCCGTGGCGCTACCTGACTGGAAAGTCCTGACAGACGGGTCAGTTGATCGAAACAGCCAGGATAGTTACTGGGTCATGCGAGGCGACGGAAAAAAACCGTCATATCGCTTAAGCGTGAACACATTCATTCACCTTGAAGACGTGATATTTCAGGTGCACCCGGAGTGCATTTGGTGTAATCATGATACTAAACTATATCCTGCATAATTCCCACCGACGCTGAGATACTTGCAAGCCTTAACATCGGTATGAAAGGCGTAGTAACCTGAGGTGAATATACAGAGGCACCGCAAGCTATAACCAGTTGTTGCCACGACTTATGCGGAACATATGCTCCACCATCAATTCACTGGGTTGCTGAGTTGCAGTTGAGATGGTGATAGCAGAGATATTCATCAATTCTGAAGCGTAAGAAACCAAAACTTAAATCTACGGATGACAAGGTAGCAGATCTTTCTGGTTATTCCCCCAGTAAGATGTGTCCCTTCTGGTGACCTATCGAGAGGGCGAGGGGCGAATGTGTATGAAGCCGTAATCCTATTGACAACTTTGCTTGAAATTTTAAGGCATCCACAGACTTTCCAGAGTAACTTCCCTTGTAAAAATTAGGGAATTGGTAAACGAAATATGGATATTGACGCTAGATCCCATGCACTGCTCTGTTCCTGAGGTGAAGTTCGTGACCTAGTGCGCTAGTCTTACTGATTGGTCCTCCATCTGCTTTAAAACCTGGCCAACTTGGTGACCTGATCACTGTGTCAAAAGCGAAACGCTGTCCAATTAAAAACTATCGATTGTTTACCAAGCCCTTCTGAAACGACGACTTCTCAATCGGTTCCAAACTTTTTCCAGTTGACTGAAAACAACTACGCACCTTTTTCTAGTTCACCAGGCGGCATCGCTCCCAATCTGATGGAGAAAAATAGCCATTACAATGAACATAAGCAGTAGTTTAGTGAGATAATTGAGGTCGTTCCCTTTTTCATTTCAAACAAGTCAACAACGGAGTAACTACGTACCGTACGCACCCCACTTGGGCATCCAGTTTGTACGGTAACTAAGGTCAAGGAAAAACCCGACTCACAAAGGTTTATCGGCCAAGACAAAGTATACCAGGTGCGTCACCAGTTACCTGGTGTTGGGCTCTACAGGACAAACTTATAAAACTGAAAAAACCAGAGAGTTCAGGGTGGGTGGACACAAACGGTTCAGAGTACCTTCTGGACTTTCAAAATATTCACCCAGGTTAGGAACCCCTGCTGTAGACGGTAACTAAGGACATGTCGCACTTACTCCCATAATCCTCTGTTTCTGCTCTGTTAGCCGCTGAGAGCATGTCTACCGCAAGATTTATCCTTCTATTCAGTCCGAAATTTTTGTCAACACAACGCTCTAGTAAGAGTGCGATCCGAGCTGTTTTAACGGGACTTTTCATTGGAAGGATGGATAACCGCTCACCAAATTTTTGTGATAATCCCCCACTCTTCCAAGTATTGTATGCATGGAAGGCATATTACCAATAACACATAACAATCAAAGAAACCACGATAAGGACTGAAATGAAAAGTGTGGAATAAGAAACTTACATACAACTCCATCACAAACTGCTGCTGCATCTGCATCGAATTGTCGATCCATCCGCTCAGAGGATTCATCGGCGCCTTTTACAAAAACTAACAAGAAGCGAGACTCATTGCGAACTGTCCGAATTGCCTCCGACACTGCCCCACTAAACCACTCCATTTTAGGCGAGAACCACACAAGAATCGGTTAGTGGACGCGAGAAGGTCCAGCAATACGACTGCCGTAGCAACTTATGCCAGGTGCAATGACTGCAGAACGGAGAAGCTCAGAGTAGTCGGATCAAGCCAAGCTGCAATAGATGAAAAGAAACTGTGGGCAGTCTGGACAAAATATGAGACTGGCCGACACCATTGCCAACTGTCTTGCAAAGGCTTTCTTTATAAAAAAAGAAAACTAGGCCAATGGTGAAGGTAACTAGCTAGTACGAACATTCAATCGGAAGATATAGACCAGGCCAAAGACTACGTCCGGTCGGTAATCAGATCTTGCAACGTATCTAGCAAAGTGAAGGAGAGTATTTAGATGGAGATCACTCCACAGCCGCCATTGACATTCGAAAAAAAACTTGTTCGTCTGCAATGGCTGAACCGAAAAACGCATGTTCGCAGTTGCGGTCCGCGGGAAAACGGAGATATCATCGCCTGAACCCAAGGAAACTCCGAAGGCAGAATACGGCTAGCATCCTTCCACGTAGCGCATCTTTTCTACTAACTACCCATTAATCACCCACAGGCCTGGGCGCTTGCGAGAAGCAACGGTGGAAGGATAATTAGACTCATGATAGCGGATGCGCATAACCGTATCGGGACGTATGAAAGGGTCGCCATGGGAGAAAGGGAATTTCGTCTGGAGATCTCTGAGAAAATGTGACTCAACTAACTCGACGACCAAAGGCACAGGCAAAACAATTACACTACCATACATCAGGAACATTTCGGAGATGACCGCAGGGACAGCATGATATAAGAGCGGCTCATAGACCTACTAAAACGCTGCGGAGAGCACTATCAAAAGCAAAGGGGAAACCTAGTGCAACGGAGAAGATAAATGTGATCTACAAAATTCCATGCAAGGACTGTGAAAAACACTACATGGGACAAACAGGGAGGAAACTGTCTACTAGAGTCAACGGGTACAAGCTCGCTACTAGGAGACACGACCGACTCTCTCTCATCTCTGTACATGAAGACTCGGGAAGTAACGAATTCGACTGTAACAACGTCAGCATACTAGGACAAGCAAGAACAAAAAAAGAACGCGAATTCATGGAGGCGTGGTAATAAACCGATGGAGCAATCAACAGACGCATTGAGATCGACCATACCTATCGACCTCTGAGAACAAAGGAAATCCAGAACCATGAAACCCTGAGCCCAGCAAGGAATCAAAGAAGAAACCAATAGAACTAAAGTGGAAAGACATTCCAGTTGAAAGAGAAAATCAATTGGACTGGAACTGCCAGCTCTCATCAAATATCACTGAATCCGACTACCAAACGAACCAACAATAACGTACGCCCCACGGAGAGAAGACGTGCAAATCAGCAGGCAAGCTCATGGTTGGGTATGGACCAATCAGGATTAATACAGCAGGCTACTAAAAAATGGAAGGTACACCATCAAATAAACAGAAAACAGGGAGGTGGACCGCGAAGCAATACAGATCGTGAACGGACCGAATACAGACCACAACGCGACACAGATTACAATACGGACAAACAAGAATCCAAGTGCGATTATCATCAATAGCCACTCAGGCTACAGCTCAAGGCTGCTCTTTGCAAACTATGTAAACGCAAGCACGAAGAGAGGGACTACCCACCCAATGGCGCACCGCAGATGCCTCCTTGAATGGTGACGAAACGTCTGCAAATCAGTTGCCGAACCCCGCAAACAGATCAACAGCCACCTAGTCAATTACCAATGAATGCACACGAGCTACCTGTATTTCAACACATCCAACCACCAGATCTCTAACAATACTGCAAAATTGCCCGGGGATCGGACACGTCGAGAGTGTAATACAAACCGACAAACTATCAGATGTCACGCGAAAATAATATCTACGAGGACCCAGAAGGCTGGGCAGGTGGAAGAAGCGAGAAACCATGAGAATATGCACTAGTTATTCCAGCTGATACGCTCAACAGGCCCAATGACGCCGAAGTGGGTGAAACAATTACTGATGAAAACGGTACGCTTATCTCCAAAGCAAGAGCTCATGAATCGCCGGGCCGAAGAGTTTCAACAGTAATTCAAATGACCTCCTTAGGATAGTCAGCCGGATGCCCGATCCGGAATACGGCCCCGGGCAGTTTACTTGAAAATAAGAGAATGCAAATTATCCCTTAAGTGTCACCGAGCTGCTGGTCCTCACGAACTCCCACCCCTTTGTTCAATAATAGAGAACTCCTCAGTCGGTGTTTGTCAAAGTTATCTATCTGTCTGAAAAAGAGACCATCCCAACAAACTGGGGTGAGTCGATAGTGGTACCCATTTCCTAAGCGGACGCTCGCAGTGAGACAGCGTAGAGGAATCCCCGTTGCAACCGGACTACTCCTACGAAGGCATGTGGAGACGGCACCCTAGAACAGTAAACAAAATTCAAGTCAGCCCACAAAGCCAGCTCAGGAATGTGCTGTGTATACCACAACTTCACACTCCGGCACGTTAGAGCAACGGCAGTAGAGGAGCAGTATGTGTATAAACACCCTACACTCTTGACGTTCCTTGACTTCAAAAGTGCATCCGATTCTGTGGATCAGTCAGTCATTTTCAAAACGTCAGCAAAACAGGATCCATCACAAAGAAACTGGACCTTACCGTGGTGTAACAGTTTGTGTCTGTGGCCCATTGAGCTATGCTGAGTGGTGTCCTTGCGACACTCACTCTCTCATATTAGGTTGGTGAGTGGTTAGAGGCCTGACCAACAGTCTCCTGGTCCTTCACGCTGGGGGTTGGAACATGTGTGGCTACCTGTTCTATAAAAATGGCAATCCACTCGCACTTTCCGGCAAAGACCGCTGCCTTATGGTCAAGCTTTTCAGCCAAAGGCTTTGGTCGAGGACCGCAATCATCTTCCTGTCCAGGTCTGGGCTGGAAGTATCCCAGACCACATGCAACAATGATGATCACAATTAAAAATACTCTCACGCCAAGTGTTCGAGATAGCTCAGTGGTTAAGGCGTGAACTTACTGAGCGGAAGGTGCTTGGTTCGAATCCAACCTCGGCAACTCAACTGCTCCTGTCTAGGCTTCAGAAACCTGGCAGTATCTCAGCCCTCGTGCTTCCTTCGGGCGGCAAGGCAGCTAGGCACCAAAAGAGCGCTATAACTGAACGATTTACTATCATGCCACGCCGGCTGGTGTGTCACCAGCCGGGTTACCTAACTTGCTGCACGCAACAGGGCGGGTAAGCGATTACATGCTACTGCTGTGGCCTCCCTTTTTACATATTCACGTATTCTCTCTTCTACCCTGATCCACCCCATTTTCAACACTCTCTCCGCAGATCCCAGCACCAGAACTGACCACTCTCCTCGCCGTGCATCACGCTCAGTTGCGGCGTCTTTGTGTCTGACTTCAGTAACAACCCCAAACACTTCGAGGTCTGCTTTCCAACCCCGAAATACACCGAAGCAAGCAGGAAAAACAACTGCCCTAGGTCGTACGCTGGATCCCCACTGCATTGATGTACGCTGTCTGTCCGATACAAGGATACGGGACGCAAGTACTGTAATCGAACTGACTTCCCCTTCGCTGTGCAACTCTGGTGATACGGCCGCGTGGGTATTATACTGAGCGACCGAGCGGAAGCGTCTCTACTTGATTGGATACCCGCTGACAGTTGCCTCTGTGCAGTTCGTTTGGCAATGTCTGTGACAGGATCTCAAGAAAGTGAGGTCCATCGCATGCTGTTTATTGCATCTACTTGTGCCCCAACTGATTGTAGCTCTGAATATGCTAAAGGCAGTTTCTATGACGCTCTGAATGACCCTTTACAATGGGATAAAAGCTCAGACGCCATTGTGTTTGCTGGTGAAATGAACACCCAGGTAGGTAGACTAAGCGCTTCTGATGCCCAGTTGCGTGATCCCCTTGGATTGGATACGGGACGCACGGACAACGGAGAGCAGCTGGTTCAGACATGTGTCAATCATAGACTGTTCCTTTGCAGTACCAGCGGGGATCGCATGACAACGTGGTGCCTACCAGTGAACCAGCCCCGAATCCAAGTAGACCACATCGCCGTCAGTCACTGCCTGCAAATCCTGGAATACCAGTGTGGACTCCAACCATAGACTTGTGCGCTGCTGCTTTTCACTGTGGCTTTTTAGGTCAACGCAAAACGCGAACACCTTGCTTAGCCATTGAGAAGCTAGTGGACCCAGAAATCAAATCAGAACTGGCTCCTCGAAAGCTTACTAGATGGTTTGATACCGGATATTAACGGCCACTGGGAACGGACATCCGAAGTGCTACTCAAAGCAGGATCTACAACACAGCCAACCTCACCCAAACATTGGATCTCTGATAAGACCGTGGCTTTTCTGGAGGCCTGGCGACAGATTCCTCCTGGCCGCAGCCACAACTCAACCCGACGCATCATCTGATGCCAGATGAAACTGAGTGTCCGTGTAGACCGAGAAGCTTGCTGGATCCGAAAGGCCGAGGAAATGGAAGAGGCGAAAAATGCTGGAAACGTCCGCAGGCTGTTCCAATTGATCCTATCGACTGGCCCTCGGAAACCTCTTGTCAGCGAAATTAACAGGGACCGGAAGTTCTCTGACATTGAGCAAAGCAGAATGTTTGGACTGATGGATACAGTACTTCAAAAAACAATTCAGTTGACCGTCTGCTACTTGCAATCCGGACTGCCGGTCTTCAGCAGAAAGGTGGACTGTGTATATGGAGCCCCCTTCAGCCTCAGAAGTGTCCAAATGTATAACTCCATTCAGGCGACATCGTGCTCATGGTCCTGACGACTTTCCATCTGCTCTGTTAACGGATGGCGGCAAATTCTTCAGCCACAGCCTGTCTAGCTTACTTGTGTCTACCTTGGAGTAGAAGACCATCCCATACAACTCGTGCGAGTTGATAATAGTGCCCATTTAAAAAAAGGGCTTTCGCAGTGAACCACAGAGGTGTCAGTTCGACTCCCGTTGTAACAAGGCTTCTGGTGTCACTGATTCTTTGTCGTCTTACGGCAGCACGCGAATCCTAAACCCGTGAGCATCAAGCGAGATTTTGACCGGATAAAGGTTGCGTTTACCACATCCTCACACTCAATCAAGTGCTAGGGCAAAGCCACATACATAGACGACCCACAATCTTGGTATTTCTTAACTTAAAGGGTGCGTTCGATCCTGTCGACCGGTCACTGTTGTTAACCAGACTTGCTCAAGAGGGCATGTCCCAAAAGTTTGTGAACACAGTTCTGGGTATGTGGGTGTATGATAAGCTCTCTGAAAGCCTCCATAAGAAAAGTGGTGACGCGCAAGGATGTCCACTCCCTCCGTTCTTGTTCAACCTCTTCAATGATGAAATAATAAGGCAGGATGGTCTTTAAGACCCCGGCGTCCACATCGTTGATGGTGAAAACCGTGTCGATCTGAAGTACCTGGACAACATCGTCCTCATTTTGAAGACGAAGGCGAAGCACAAGCCCTGTTAAATAAACTGAACACCGTCATACTATTCTTCGGCACACGTATTGCACCTTCAAAGTGTAAAGTCATGATTCAGGAAATGAAGTCTCTGAACATATACTTCACAATTCAAGAAGAGGAATTGGAGTTTGTGGAGAATTTTACATACCTCGGTAGTCGCAATAACTCTGACAAAAGTGTGTCTGATAAAGTCATTTCATGAATCTCAAAGACCCGTATCGCGTCTGCCAATATGCGTCAATTGTTGGCTCAAAAAGGCATATCACTGGATCTCAAGGGTCCCGTGTACCAGGCTACAGTAGTGGCCGTGTTGTTGTACGGTTGCGAAACATGGTCTCTGCAGACAAATGATGTGAGGCGTTTTCACGTCTTTAACCACCGATGTCTCAGAAGCAATGCTGGTGTCGGATGGCGTCAAAAAACTAATGAGATAATTAGAAATGATCATCATCACCGACAAAATGAAATTAGTGTTCAACACTGATGCTTCGCTGCCGTACAACCATGATTTAGTTGATAACCTTATCGTGAAGATAAGAATTAAGGTGGACAGGAAAGGGACTTAGTGCTAGCTTACTATAATCATTCCGAAGTGCCTACACCACCAGACACTCATTCAGGCAATCTGGAAAGAAACTGACAACAAGATCGCCACTGACATCGGTTGGCAGCCATATCTTGCAGCGTCTCCAACCAGGCACAGTGAGGATCACGCGGTCCTCATCCTGGAAGGCGAGTAGCACCGACAGCACCCAAGCATTTCGTAACCCTCTGCAAGGTCAAGGGTTGGCCACCTCACTGCTTCTGTCAGTCTGAATTGGGCACGGAAAACAGCACTCTCTTCGACAAACGGTGGCTCGGCATGCGCAATACATGGCCTAACCAACGTAGCTTCTGTTGCTGGACACGTTCTTCAACGGAAGTCCCCGTTGCACAACCGAAAACTCGCTTTCGAATTGCCTCGTTGCGGATTCTCCGACACCAACATACACGAGCTGTGGTCCTGAGACAACGATTGTCGAACACCTGAAGACGTCTCTGTTCCGCTGCTCGAACAGGCCAAGTCTCACAGCCATACAATAAAACAGCCCGCACTGTAGCCTCATACACACGTTCCTTCAGATTCAGGGATATGCCGCTTTGATTCCACAGATGTCTCAAATTAGCAAACGCGACCCGAGCCTTGCAGATTCGTGCATTGGCCTCATCTGTCACACTACAATCAGAACTAATACAACTTCCAAGATACGTAAAACGCTCCACAGCTTCCAATGCCTCGCCCTGGATTGTAAGTGGCGTGTTCAGTGACTGAATGTCCAGGAGCATGACCTTCCACTTTGTGGGTGCAAAGTGCATCCCAAAGGACGGGGTGACTTTGGTCAGTTCATCCAAAAACAACTGCACCTTCTCTTCCTCTTCGAAGATGAGAACGGTGTGGTCTGCATATTACAGAATGACAAGGCTTTCATCACACGCTATTTAAACACCAGCGTTTTGAAGACTTTCCAGCGTTCGTTTCATGATTTCATCTCTCACGAAGTTAAACAGGAATGGAGAGAGTGGGCATCCCTGACGGACACCGCTTTGTGTAAGGAAGCCTTTGGAGAGCTCTGCGTATACTCTCACGCGTCTTGAAGTCTGAGAATACAAAGAACTATTATGTTCACAGGTTCCGGGGCATTCCTTGGTGGGCAAGGGTGCCAAGGTGAACAGACCGATCAACCAAGTCGAATGCACCTTGGAAATCCAGGAATACTAGAATTGTGGGCCGTTTATACGTATGGCGTTTTTCTAACACCTGACGGAGTGTGAAAACTCGGTCAATGAAACCTCTACCAGGCCGGAATCCCGCTCGCTGCTCTCGACCCTGTGTTTCACGAGCCACCAAAAAGCACAAGTGACGCCAACAGTCTTGTCACGACCGGAGTCAATCTGATTCCCCTGTGGTTACCACATTCACTGCAAGCCCCTTTTTTGAAAATGAGGACTATCATCGACTCTCCCCAGTTGTCTGGGACAGTTTCTCAAATGCAGGCAGAGGACTTCACCCCAATCTTTGAACAATGTGGGTGGGAGGACATCCGGATCAGAACCTCGGTGGCGCTTGGGAGAACATATGCAGTTATAAACCTCCGAGGCCGTAGGGGGTTCCACGTTCACTGTCTGGGGTTCTGCGTTAACTGTGGACTTCAGATGAGTGGCAGCTGGTGGCCACGATAACTGCTGTTTGAAGCATTCGACCCAACGGACGAGGCGGTCTTCTTTACTCAAAATGGTCACTCCATTACGATCCTTGATGGTTTCGCTCACAGATGGATTCCGGAGACCGGTCGCACGGAGCAACTGCAATAACCTTCCGACATTACCGGCTCCCTGAGTGTCTTCCATTTCCTCAGCCTCAAGTATCCACCAGGCTTCGCGGTCGGCTCACAGGCTCACTTTCACTTGACTTCTAAGAATTCTTCGCGTAAAGTTATTTTCGGGACCGGCTGGGATATTTCTCCGAGATTTAAGCAGTGCCACTGTTTAGTCTGATATCCAGTGCTTCAGTGGACATGATAGCGCTGTGCCACAGGCAAAACTCCCAGCACTGAGCAAAGAGGTGGCAATCTCGTCCCAGTATGAGTTTATATCTGGTGGTGGAGCATTTGGAAGAGGCTCTAGAAGACGATTCTGGTAAGTTCGTCTAACATCCGGATCTGCCAGTCTCTCAGTTGCCACGCGATTTGTCCGCACCTTACGCGGTCCTGGGAAACGAAGGGAGAAGCGACTCCGGACGAGTGCGTGGTCGGAATCCACAGATGTGCTCCAAAACGACCGGCAGTCAGTTATTGACCCGCGTCATCGGTAACTGATGGTGATATGACCGATTTGAGTTCGTTGGGCGAGATGCCTCAGTGGTTAGAGCGCGAATTTACCGATCGGGAGGCCCGTGGTTCGAATCCGACCTCTGCCTATCGAATTCCCCTGTCTAAGCTTGGGCAATCTGGCAGTATCCCAACCCTCGTGCTTCCTTCTGGTAAAATGGCAGTTAGGCACCGAAAGGGTGCCACAGTTGGACGATTTTTCTTGAGTTCGTGGCCGATACACCGTTGGAGAACACCATGTGGCTAGACGACTTCGGCCACTTCGGAAGTTAGTACTGTATAAAAACAGCCTGTGATCAGCACACAGCTGAAGCAGTCGTTCACCATTGTCCGTACGTACCAAGTCGAGTCCATGTCGACCTCCTAATTGAGTCTCAGATGTGCTAAGCCTGACCACTTGCGCATTCACATCTCCGCCAACCACCACAATACCTGAACTTTTAGCTCGCCGTAACAGGGCACCCAGGACTTTTCTTTGATAGTGTTAGAGCTACAGTCAGTTGGGACGTAAGCAGACACGATAAAATGGCATCTCTCAACTTCCAGCTTGTGAGGCTCCTTCACAGACGTTGCCAGACGAACCGCACAGAGGCGACTATCAACAGGCATCCAGCCAAGCAAGGATGCTTCCGCCCGCTGACTCAGAACGATACCAACCCCTGCACATCCCGCCGCAGCAGCCTCTGGATCACCAGAGGTGCGTAGCCGGAAGCGAGTGGAGAGTGATGGCGCGGTTAGCTCAATCACTGTGCTTGCATCTTGAATTCTTGTTTCTGAGACACAGCACACATCAATGCCAAGCGAGTCCAGCGTGAGAGCAAGAGCAGCTTGTTGTCCCGCTTGCTTCAGAGTGCGGACATTGAAGGCGGCCAGATAGACTGGCTGTCGAGGCTTAAAGATTGTTTTGGAGATACCTGAGGATGTCGGCGCCATGTGACGAGCAGATGCTTCACGCAAAACCGATGGAAGACGAACGGAGTCATCAGTCCTAAGTGCTGGGCCTACAAGGAGAGAGTCATTAATGGGGTGGGGAGGGTGGAAGAAAAAGTATGTGAAAGAGAAAGAAGGGAGGCGTCAGCAGTAGCCTGTTTTCGCTTACCCACCCTGCTGTATGCAGCAAGTAAGACGACCCGGCTGATGGCACCAGGCGACGGTCGATGTGAAATGAGTTTATTTGTATGTGTAATTCAAGGTTGTACGTGGGATGGTATATTGCCATGGCGCTCACACCTAGAAGGTTGTGCAGAAGGTGCTTCAATCTCGGAAATCATCCAGCCTCATCAACTACAGTGGCTCAGCCATGTGCTACGCATGCCGAAACAACGTCTACTGAAACCAGTGTTGTTCTTCGTGCCTCCTTCAGAATGGCGGAAAACGCGAGGTGGACAACGTATGACTTGGCAGAAGTGCGTGAAGGAGATCACGAACAGTTTGGGTGTTGTTGGTGCGGCACGCCTTTTAGAATGGAGTCCCCGAGACGCCCTCCTGCGCTCGCCTGGAGACATCGCAAGAAATGGCGGCTGATCGATGTCATTGGTATTCGTGCTATCAGTTTTTTTCCAGATTGTCTGAGTGAGCACTTGGAGGTGTGGGTACTTCAGAATGCCTGAGGTAAGTGGGCGTCAAATCCCCTGATTCACCAACTCTTTTCTCTTCTTTTCAGTTTAAGGCCTTGACCATCATCCCAGTTTTCAAAACAGGTGCAAGAACGCCATGCGAAAACCATCGTGGCATCAGCCTGGTATCCTTCTCATATAAGATGCCTTCCGACATTTTGCATAGGTTGATCGACTATCTGAGGAGACCGATTCGTGAGAATCGAGCTGGGTTTCGCCGTCGCAGAGGATGCGTCGACCATATCTTTACCTTGAGACAAATTCTTGAACAGTGCCAGTGGCTGGAGATGAGACCACTTCTCGAATCAAGAAGGCCAGGGTAGCTTTTGCCAAACTGACGTTAAGTCAGTTTGTCTGTCAAGGGCAGAGTTTAAACTGCGGCAGTGCGATCCATACTGCTTTACGGATCAGAGACGTGGCCTCTACGCGTAGAGGACATACGAAGGATTTCAGTGTTTGACCATCTGTCTCCCAAGCATTAGTCGGGGCTGGTGGGAACATCAGATTAGTACTGTTGAGGTACGACAGATGGTCCTAGGAAGAAGAAAGATGAGTGTTGAACACTGATGCTATTCTGTCGACTATGATGAGGATGATGATGAGTGCTGTCCGGCAAGAGTGGCCACTCTCCCTATTTTATCTAAGTTCACTGATGAAGTAATGGGACGAACCCTGAAATATCTCTACAACCCCGGTGTTCAGATTTTTCCTTGTCGACCAGGAATATGCAAACAACATTATCCTCATTTTTTAAAAAGACCAGGAAGCACAAGCGTTACTAGAAAAGATGACCAAGGTCATCCAGTCCTTCGACATGTGCTTCACGCCCACAAAGTGCAAAGTAATGTTGCGAGACGTACTATCTTTGAATATGCCTCTAGAAATTCAAGGAATAACACTGGAAGTTGTGGAACCTTATACATATTTCGGAGGCTGTATTAGCTCTGACGGTAGTGCAGTGCACAAATTTCAAAGGCTGGAATTGCTTATGCCAAACTGTGCCGTTTGTGGCATGGAAAAACTGGTTTCAAAGGACGCATTTACAAGACTACAGTGTGGGCTGTTTTTGTACGGCTGCAACACCGGCGGAGGATCTGAGACATCTTCGGAAAGTTGATCGCCGATACTGGAATTGGCTGAAGCCAGGGAATCCAGACTGTGGTTAGAAAACGGGTTTTGATGATGCACATGCTTCACTCAAAAGAATGCACCCAATGCACTTCAAGGAAAGATAACCAGGCCTTATGTTACGCATGCTTAGAAGGGTGGAATGTTGCTTCCCGTGCCTAATTCAGAATGACACAAACCTCGAGGTCGACGGAATAGGATACGACGGGATGGAATGAAGGATGTTGCAGAATGTTTGGGTGCCACTGGTGCTGCTCGCCTTCTGGGAGATTTACGTGGCTTCCACTCTGTTTAGCTTGAGACAGTGAACGATACGACGACAAGCCGATGTTGGTGGAATGTCTGACTGGATGTTTGTCGCAGGCTAGTCCTCATTTTCTCTCTCTGTCCCATTTTTTCTTTCCACTACAAGGCATCATTCAAATAAAGCAGTGAAGTATCAGTATTCTCCTCTGGTGTTGCTGTCACTGATGATGACGCCTTCCATTCAAATAGCTCAAATCCAGCCGTGATGTGAATTTATACGCCCTCTCAGTTGATGAAGTATTAATAAACCTTTCTGTCTAGGGACGCCAGCGGACTGACGGGTTAGGTGAGTCTCCATCAACGCCACTTAAAGGCAGTGACGCATTCTTTTAATCGGCTTTAGTCAGATTGTTTGGACTTATTTCGGGACAAGAACGCGTTCGGGACATACGGAGGCAATCAATTTTCATAGCGTTATCCAAAAAGTAGGCAAAGCAACTGTACAGTGGAACGTTCCAACCACCGACGTATCATTCTGGTGCCTGTCCTTAGGTGGTTACTGGCTCGTGATAATTTGATGTACAATCTTAGCACCTGAGACGCCAATCCGACAACAGTAAGCGGGGTTTCGTCCGGGTGGGAAGCACACTGATCACACCACAGTATGTCGAGTGCTCCAGCGGCGTCATATATACCACTGGCCAAGTGCAGTTTCCCTCGAATCTAAGGAAACCTTTGACTCCACAAACAGATCAGCTGATCTACACAAACTCGACCAAAAAAGAATGCCCCTTAGGTTCACAAATATATTTAGTGCTCCCTCTCTAGTTTGGAACTAGAGCTCGAGACAACTCAGTGGTTATAACCATTTATAAGCCTCCTATCTGGGCTTGGGCAGCGTTGCCATGTCAGCCACCTTCGTTCCTTCGGGTGGCATGGCAGATATGCAACGAAAAAGTGTTGTAGTTGAGAGATTATTATCATATTTATTTCCACACATCTGATCACACCTACCTTGAGCTGTGATCAAGTGCAAAAGTTTTCCCACAACTAGCGTGGTACGACAAGGCTACTCTATGTCCCCCTGTTAGGCGGAATCTGCACCGAATGCGTGCTGTCGATCAAATTTGGGCACTGCAACAGCCTAGAATCCCCACCCCCGCACGCGAATGGCCGGAAGAACAGGTCGCCTACCGGTCCAACATCAAGATGAATTCTGATTGGGCGAAATTATGAACCCAACAGCCAATAACAACTCAGAATCCACCGCATGCCTATCGCCAGTGCTGCGCTCAGAAGGCTGCCTCCTCATGCACTTTATATACGACGCGCTACACATGCGTTTTGCCTTGCTTTTGGGTGTTTAATAGACTCTGTGCACCTTTGGTGGTTGTTTTGACGAGAACGCTAGATAGGAAACTCCAGACCCAGAACTGAGCTGATGCATTACTATTGCTGTATCCCCTGTTCAAGTACACCGTGGCTCTTATAATTAGGCTACCATATACCCGTGTTGCGAATTCCTCTACTTCCTATTCTCCACATACGCTTTTTGCGACCCTGACCATAAACCCAGCTGTCCAAGTTCATGTGGCCCCAGCAGTGGCTAGTTTTTAGGTCAAAATTACCGGCCGGATCACTGCAACTCTGCCGTTTCACCATATCCGTTTTCCTGGTTCCTCATTTTCCACAACTCGCAGTTTTATCATCACGCCCCAGGCAGGATGTCTACGTTTTGTCTTTCCGTTTTGTTCATACCGTCAATCTTCAAATTGTAACGGTCTGATATTGCTAAAGCTTGATATGTTCCCCAAAATGTGGGGAAAACCTTAATGATTGTGTTTCCCTGCTCAGGCTCCACCCAGCGGCACAAACTGAATTTGGCTATTAGCATATCAAGAGCTTCGCTGTCTTCCCAACTTCCTGGTTGACGTCCGTGTTATTTACCTAGCACGTATTTGGAGACCCTCCGAAATCGGCCTCGCCGCCGATCCTAGTCAGAATGCTCAGACAAAGTTTGCCTATCATTGTATGTTGGGCTCATGGCGGGTGAGGTTCCCAAGTGAGGTTCGGTCGCGTTGGTAGCGTCTTACTTGGTTATAAAGTGAACGTGCGTTTACTTCGCCGCTGTTCCATGCTTGCAGTTTGCTTGCTCTCGGCTGCTTTCCAGAGGGATGTTTGCCCCAACTGTCCTCGCTCTTCACCTTTCTTTTATCTACTTAACAAGTACGTTTCCTCATGGTTGTATGACATTTAACCACCAGTATTTATTAACGCTGCGCTGCTTTCGATGTCGATGACAGTCGACGGAGACTTCGGTATGCTGGATGTCAAGGCCATGCTGGACACGGTTCGTCTTTTCATCTGATATCAATACCCTTAGCACATTCTAACCATCCGCATTTGCAAGAGACCCGTGAGATAAATGTAGCTGTGTATCTCTCACATAAATTTGAAGGATTCCGTACTCAACCTGTCACTGGGTGATTTAGGTATACCCAAAGAATTTTCATTTTCGACTATGGCATACACTGCATATTTCGAGAGGATCACGCAGTTGGTTGTAAAGTTTTACCAAACTTTCCTGAGGGGGCAGTTGCAGTGGTCACTCTCATTGAAACAAACATCCTACAAGAACACTATGGCTTCGCTTCCGCATAACGACGTCAAGTTGTTTGAATAAAGCGTGAACTTCACCCTTAGTTGTAGTGTGGACCACTGTTGAGGGGATTTATCGAACACTCAGCAAACGACCAGAACCCACATCTTTGTGCTAGAGTCACCCAACTGCTCTCCTGGAAGTCGCGTAGCTCGGCCGCCGACGCTTGAATACGCCATTCATTTTGACACCTGGCAACTTTGTCTCATTTCTTCACGTTTCCTGTACCGTCACGAAGATAGTGGACCTTACCGTGGTGTAACGGTTTGCGCACCTCAGCGACCCATTGAGCTATACTGGGGGGTGTCCCCGCGACACTCACAGAGTCTCTCATACCAGGTTGGTCAATGGTT
>SJOL01007764.1:1030187-1050791 GCA_004794785.1 Opisthorchis felineus | reverse complement strand
TAATCATCGTTTGCCGAAGAGAGTGCTGTTTTCCATGCCCAATTCAGAGTTGCGGAAGCAGAGAGGTGGCAAACCCTGGACCTGGCAGAGGGGTATGAAGGAAATTACGAAACGCTTGGGTGCTGTCGGTGCTACTCGCCTTCCAGGTTGGGGACCGCGTGATTTTCTTTGTGCCTGGTTGGAGACGCTGCAAGATATGGCTGCCAACCGATGTCAGTGGCGATCTTGTTGTCACTTTCTATCCAGATTGCCTGAATGAGTGTCTGGAGGCGTAGGCACCTCGGAATGATTGTAGTAAGCTAGCACTACGTCCCTTTCCCGTCCACTTTTTTTCTTTCCTTCACAATAAGGCTTTCAAATAAATGATGGTTGTACGGCAGTGAAGCATCGGTGTTGAACACTGATGTCACGCTGTCGATGATGATGATGATGACGTTTCCTGTTGCGAGCAGGAAATAATCCGGTCTGTAATTACCAGAGTCATGTTTGTCCCCTAAGGTGTGTGGTGAATCCACAATCTTCGAGCGTGATTTGGAGAATAACAGAATTTCACGCAAAGGGTGCTTGGAAATTTGTCACAGTGGGTCTGCTATTGTAGATGCTGACACATTTAGGCCCCTGGGATGCAATCCATCAGAGTAAGGTGCCATCTGTCCATCCATTCCGTTAATTGTCTCGGGTGGGAGTAGCACGTTCCTGTTGTCTGTTAAGCAACGGTAGCGGGTGCATACTGGTTTGGAAGAGCGAAACGATTTTTCAATAATTCTAAGCTAGTTGGGGGTGAAAGCGCAACACGGCACAGTTCCTGAATTTCGTCCACTCGTCTTAAATTGAGCGAAGGGGTTCTTTGAAGCGCTGAAAGCTGACCCAGATAATTTTAATGCGTAATCCTTCCGGCTATTTTTGGTTAACGAGAGCGTACCGGTTGACAGGCCTTTTATTCATCAAAGTAAGGGATACTCCGTTTAATTTCAAATCCATCCGACATGCGCTTACGTTTTTAGAGCAAATCCGCGCCAACCGAGGGTTAGCACAGCAGGTAGGTTTGGCACCGTCTATCAAGTGAAGTAAACTAAGCGATGGAGTGTTGATTCCACTACATTTCTTCATCACATCAAAGAACCCGAATATCACAGTACAGAATAGATAACTGCGGACCAAATGAAATCATGTCAAGATCGAATAACCTGAAACGAACATTTTACTTCAACCTTTCCACCCCCTTCAGGCAGATTCTAGCTTGGGTTTGAGGAGCGGTTAGTGCAAATTCTATAATTAGAGCTGTGGCAACCTCCATTAACTTCACTAAAATCCAAAAATAGCTACTCCGATTTGATGTGCCGTGTGTAATGATCAACAATCCCAATTTCAGGATAGAAGTAGCAGTCCATAACGACACTCAGCGACCACCCAGGCGCACGATGTCAGCTCAGAAGCTATTAAGCCACTTTATAATAGCAACAGAGGAGTTTCAGACAAATGTAAACGAAAATTATTGAAAATCTGGTGTTCTAAGAAGCGATGAATGCGAGAAAAACAGTTGAGCGTTATTTGCGCTAATTCCACGGAGGCCTTTGCTATGTGAAACATAGTGCTTGTAGCTTTGTCCCTGAAACCTATGGAAATTATTCCTTGGAAATCATTCCAGTTGGGAATAAACATTATTATTATTATTAACGTACACAATGGCACACAGCGCGTCGAGTGCAAAAATGAGCATTTTTCACAAACGAAGGTTGCATATTGACTTTAACAGAGTGCAGTTCATTTCAGACATTTCAATGAACTGCATCGTCAGCTTCGTTTGCTAAAACAACTCAGACGCTAGATCGGGGAGAAATTTTTAATTTGAATAATTGGGTTTAAAGAGATGTTTTAAACCGACTTGGTTTAAGCTGTAAACGCGTGGGAATTTCAACCGCTGCTGTAGGCTTTGGCTTCGCATGTGCTATCACAATCCTGGCCCTTGCTATCCGACGAGCAAATCTCCTTGTTCAGTATTCGCGGCAGTTGTCCCAAGATCACTGAGAGAAAAATGCTGGAGAAATGCCGCGCACGCCGCTTAGGTTATCAAAGAATGTAAGCGCTTAAACTCAGCAAGATGACCGAAGATCAATTCAAATGTCTCACCTTCCTTGCTGGTCCTCGACTGTCAAATAATTCAGTTGAGTTGAAATGAATCCTAAGCTGAGACTTCAGAGATTTACCACAAAGTACAAAAGCCTCACCAACCAATGTCTAATGGATTGAAGCGATTTCTCTAAACCTTTGGTGTTTTCGAAGCACCAAATTTGCGTAAAATTGCCTGCTCTTGGTGCGCTTTTCTGCGGCTTCTTAGTGTGACTAATTTTTAAAACAGTGATTCTTTTAAGTTCAAATGTGGTCGAAATATTTTCTAATTGCGAAACAATGAGTGGGGACATAAACTCTCCCTATTAGAAATTGTGGCGATCCCATGTATTCTTGTGATGAGAGCGACGTCCGCTTACTCTTGTAAAAGTAGCAGCTGGTCGGTTCCTTTATATTATTCTTTTGATGTTGCTTCATGTGAGTGGATTATTGTGATATCACACGTCCTTATTCCTTGAAAAACCTTACTCAGCCTAATTATCTTGGTAGTAACACTTACGTCCACCGATGCGTGCGGCGGCGCATGAACGCGATTCTCTTAGGGTACAATTTTTGCACCTAGAATACCAATCAATAAGTAAAAGACCCTAATGTTGCCATAAATAGCATTTTGTCTAGGTCCGTGATCCAAATTTCTACTGGCAGTCGGCTTGATATCCCTCTGGAAGCAATAAGCCGTAATTACTGATAGCAATGCACCGTTTTTGCATGGTTTCCAATGTTGCTTATTCTGTAGGCAGGATGTTCTTAGCGGAACTGACTCCATAGATATACACCGCGTGGATAACTTTTGGCATTGTCGTAGAGCACAACATTAAACTAAGGCTATTAGCTAGAACTGCCCAGAGTGTACCTATGTATGTGGTAAACACAGCTGAAGTCACCCAGACCTTGCAGCCAGAAGAAACCAGCTCGTATTCACGGCCTGTATGCGGTGCCGTGTATATGATGCTTACACGAGCTCACATGACCAATTCAGTAACGATTTACATCCTCCGTCGAGCAAAGGGATTTTCTGATAACACCTACTGAGTAGTAGGCTTCAAGTAATACGATAACTACTTCGAAAGTAGAAGGCGAATAAACCTCGTAGTCATCCAAACTCGTATCCCTCCTCACACACCAAGAGCACAGGAACGCATGGAAAACCAATCGCCACATAGGAAGTGTACAGGGCCATTAGGGTCATAAAAAGGAAATCTGCTGTGTATCAACATCAAAAGGTGCCAAAAGTTTGGAACATTTGGCGTACCCGGGCAAGGTGAACGGTAGTTTACTTGGTGTTTTTCATTAGTTGCTGCGTCCTACATGCAAACTTCTTTTATTTCATCTACCCTTGCTTGGTCTCTAGGATCGTCTCCTACATTATTATTGCGATCAATGAAAATGCAAAAGCGTTGCTGCATTTTCGCTAGCTGCTGGCGCGAATTCCACATTATTATCCTTCGCGTAAACGCCTAGCACCTCGGAGGCTATGGATAATGAGAACATAGCAAAAGTAAATTTCTAACAGAAATTTCTGTGAAGTTGAAACAGAGGCTTTTTTCCAGTGACGAAGCTCATCGGTATCGGCGGATGGAAATAATTTCTCGGAAACTAGGATGTTTTCGGGAATGCCACTTTGTCATTAATAATGTCTAGGTCTATTGTATTTATCCCAAACTTTTCTATATGCTTGACCGGTTTAAGTGGGCGAATCTTTTAGGTCAACAAACGCCTCTTATTGAAAATCAGTGCGTAATAAAATGAGATGTCGCGACATGCCTGAAAATGTGAATCGCTTGAAATGAACGATAATTGAAGGTTGTTCTGCGACGATAAAAGTTTGTGGGTTTATGTGTATGCTCGTTGACGATCGATATGCGGTAGTTACACTCCTGTAACTTAATTATTTCTTGTATCTTCTGCTCGACTAGACAGATGGCGAATCCTGTGCTCTCATTCCTCGCGAAAGGCTATTATGGGTAATCGCCCTGATGGAAATATTCATTAAATTCATATAACTCATACGGGGCTTGAAGAACTTGGGACCTGCAGGTGATGACGACCTATGCAAGCAGGTACATTGCTCGGTAGCAACTTCTACGTATTCAGGTCCCCTTTACTGGCAGAAGAGGCCTCTATTCCAGATGATGAAACAACAGGCTTTCTCAATCTGACCGCAGAGATTCACCAAATAGTTTACGGCTACAGATGTACATAATGAGCTGCTCAGTATCACACCAACCATTGAGTCCCACTTAAACACAAGGAGGAGCATGAATCTCTTGGTTGAATTTTCCCCAAGAGGACATCGTTGCCTGTACATTTGGGCAATGAGTAACTGTCTGACGCACACGACTGACATTCGACTTTAGGTCCACGATGCCTAATCGACTGGCCAGGTGTAACCCGACTCGATCGTCGGAGACAGCTGAGCAAACCTAGCTGATGAACACGACTAACACGCGCTCATCCATCTCGCCTGGGAAAAGTCAATCGTCCAAATTGAACGAGATGAAAAGTTGAATTTTATTGGGCGTTTCATTATTACATGTCATAGCAGGAAGCGTATGGCCTTCTTGGTGCGTTCTGTTTATGGGAGGATGACATAAGTTAGTTTCTCGATATATCAATATGAGGCAAGTGGCCAGGAATCTAGAGGCAATACTTTTCCATGACTCTTGTGCATCAGCCGTGAGTGTCTTGGAGAAACAGGCTTACATGACGTCATATCTAATAGCTGACTCGTATTGCGTTATTTCTTGCATGAGATGCCTGCTGACTATCAGGTGTTCATTCCAGTTTGATGAACCTTCCATCGGATCTGAACATCTTGGTGTCTTTCACTTTGTACTCCTCACCAAGTCAGTCATTTTCCGTACAGTTTGTGTTCCTTCTTGTGCGTTTTCGTGAACTCCTTCTCCCAAGGAACTTTTAGACCCAACCCCGCTCCAGCAGCAACACTAGCGAGTCTCTCCAGTTTCACTGCACATTGTGATTCTGAATTTCCCACTACCATTTATCCGTACCGCATATCCCCCCACTTACGCTTTTTGTGACCTTGGCCATACGCCCAACAGCCCAAGGCTACGAAGCCTCCGTAACGGTTTTAAGCTTTAGTTCAAATCAGCTGGTCAGATCGTGCCAGTTCTGCTGCCTCTCCTGATCCGTTATTCTGGCTCTACTGTTCCTGCAGATTAAAGTTTTTCTCTTATTATTTTTATCACGTACCAGCCAGGAAGCCTCTTGCTATGCCCTCCCTCGTATTGTTTTCGCCCGCCACTTTCAAATCTTAACGATCGTACGCTGTCTCATCTGATATGTTCCCCATAAGAAAGAGCCCTTGTAATTTTGGTTCCCTACACATGCCGCCTCAGGCGTGATCAAGTCTACTTCGGATAATGCCCACTCTTTATGTCGCCGTCCCTTTCCCACGGAATTCCCAGTACTCACAAACCCCACTAGTCATGCTCTTATTCTGACTGTAAATTTTTTATCATGCCTGAAGGTATGCCACCCACTAGTTGAGAATCAACATTATTATTATCCTTATTATTATAAATACGAGCCTTACCTGGAATTCATGCTGCCTCATTTACGAACGAACAGATTGAAATTGGTGGCCTCTACATGCTTTAAATGGAATAATCATCATCCCGTTCTTTAACCTGGCACCCCACGTAATCGGCACTGGTGTTATGCTAATAATTCATGGCTGTCAATTTGCTCCTCCCTGAAGCCGAAAATGCGGACGTGCACAAGCTTCCGGGGCCGGCTATGCTGGGATTCTATACTGTACGGCCACACGGCATCCTCTAGTTGGGCGTAAAACCAAGACCTTCAAGAAGGCAAAGCAAAGTCAGGGCTGAGGTTCTGTGCCGTAATAAAAGTATAAAACATGAATTCATACAATTTACCGACCTCGGGGGTAGACACTCATCCATAATTAGTGATCTACCTAGACTATCAAGTCACAAACCAAACAAGCAAAACGGGCTGACACGTTAGACATTCGTCCATGAAATGGGTGGATAATCTCAAGGTCAAATCAGTGAAGCATCTGGAACAAACAAAAGCCAGTTCATGCGTGCGCACTAGGGTGTAGCCACAAAGGTGGAGCAAGTGTTACAATTTGGGACAGAGGAAACGTGAAGAGTTTAAGGAATTTCAAAACAATGAACGATACGACGTGAATCAGTCCAAGTCAACATCATAGTATGCCTTCCCCGCGGACCGTTCGTCAAGCACAACTGTGCGCTTTTGTAATGGTGTGGAGGCTAGACGGCAAAAATAAATAAATCGTATGCGCGCATAACTCAGATCCGACTGGAAGGGCGTCAGCACACAGCGGGCAAGACTCACCATTACAGCAGTCGACGTGAAATGGTGAGCGATCCGTTTTGCAAAGGCTTTCATTGCGACGAGTCAGCAGGTCACAAAGCCCACAAAAGCCAAATTTGGTGTCTCCAGACCACAATCAGGGCTGAGGCGCTCTACTCTTGACCACCGGTGGCAGGTCGCCCGTCACAGGCGTCGGGCCCCGGCGCAGCCGGATTTGCTCCTGAACAATTTACTACTTTATGACGTTTGTGGCCTTCCTGGATTCCAGCACCTAAAGTTCATCCACCACTCGGTTAAGATGTTTCATATAGCCTCCATGTGACGGCGGTGGCTTGGAAGCAAATGTCAGGGGTATCTGCTTTTCCGGCGCATTGCAATCAGAAGGCAATCGCGGATGGATAGGCAAGCGACCTAAGAAGACACCTATGAGTAATATTTCTTGCGACTTGAGACGGCCCGGTCTCCGAATACCGAGAGCAAATGGATACAGAGAAGCCACATCTCCCGGTGGAAGGGGCACGTGCATTTAGCAGCGTAGGCGTCAACCGATTGAGAGCACTTGGGTGTTTGCAAAAACCCTTATTTAGTTAATGTGGATTTGTCTCGTCTTGTTTGTTCCAGCAAGATGGTAGTGCAGCCTTGGGGGTTGCGGCTAAATATGCCTCAAAACGAGGAAAGACTCATACGTGGTTATTCAAAAGACCACATTTAGAACGTAACCGTTGCCCTCCAGAACCTCCCCACGCTCACAGTGGTACGACCTATGCACCTCACATTCCCGCATGAGCCACTCAGCCTGCCGGGACACCTCTGTATGGCATATTAGGGAGTGTTTGAGCAGCGCACCTGCTTCTTCAGGCGACCCTTAGCTTTCCTTGAACGGTTGTTGATCACATTGCCAAATAGAACCACCCCTAATTGCGCGTGAACCGCTCACTTGCGGGTGATATACATACACTAAGCCCTGAGGTTAGAGATGAAGGTAGGGCCCGTGCGACGCATCACTGGCAGGTCCTGCCGAAATCTGTGTGCTGACGTTATGATAAACATGAAAACCACTGTACGTTATTGTCTAGACGAGGCGTTCCACGAAATATATATCGACTGATTGCAGAAAGTGTCTATGACCAAAATGCACGGAGGTTATATAATACGTACGCGCTTTCTGATTGTTCTGCGAATATGAAATTAGCACAACATAATATCGCAGCCCAGCACCACAATCGCCACCCGCATTTGTGCCGCCATTTTGTCCACTGTGAACGTCTTCACTTGATATTTTCCGCCGTCATCTCTCTGAACAAGCTCAAGTTTACGAATAGGAGCAAACTGTTCACTTTCCGCAAAAGCACACATGACCGGACGACCGGTGCCCATGCCATCCGTGATCGAGAACACGCACAGTTTGTATCTACAGGCCACACATTTCTTTCTTTAAAAAGGCTCAACTAAATCGGTCAGTAGCGTGTGTACCACCGGCATTTTAGAAGTGCCGAAATAGGGATATCGGCTGCCATCCGGCGATGGCAGCGATGGCGATGGCCGTAATTCTTTTGCCCCAACAGCAACACAAGAATTCGGCCTAGCTGAGCGCGGCTGGGAATAAAGGCATATCATCTGTCACAACAAAACTCAGCTATCCGTCACTAACTCAGCAGACCAGTTGTATATGTACTGGGTGGTAAGGACTTTGCTAAATTTATCAACTGCAAACTGCCGTACTTCAGAAGAAGTGTTCTACAATTTGGCGTAGCCCTGTAGGTGCCCAAATCGTCTTAAATTAGCCGCCGACTTACAGAAAGTCGATTGTACAAAAATTTGGTTACCTGTTGGTTGTGTTCAAGATAATAATAAGACAATGATAAGATAATAATAATAAGATAACAGGTAGCCAAAGGGTGGTTCCCGTGTTCCCTTCTACAAAATGGCACTGGTGCCCCGTGTACTGTTTTTTATGGGCAAGTGCGCTCAACTTGCAAGTTTCTCCGGATTACTCGACTTTGACGTCTTTGTTTGCCCCATGCTGCATTTGCAGTGCACACACTCGCAACACGAAGCAGAACTGGCGCATCTTTCCCGCGGGACGCAAAAATACAAAATGAGCATCCCTCATGTGCTCGTTTGACGCCATCTCAAATGCCGTAAAGGGTGAAAAACGGACAGCCGCAAAATTCTCAACAAACATCTGAACTCAAACCCCCAAACTGCTGAGTCATATCACTTAAACTGCGAAACCGAATGCGCGCCTTAAATCGAGAAGGGAGATTAACTGGAGTAAAGTTCAACGAAAGAAAGGCCAATTATGGTAGCTCTTGGTTTGTTCATACATACCGCAAAGCACAATATTTTGACGGAATCATTTTCATTCGGCACATAACGGTTTGGGAAAATACTGCATATACCAAATGAGGATCAAGCATGGCGGTGCAAAATTAATTTTGAAATCTTGACGTGCGCCAGAAACTTGAAATAGAGAAAACTTCAGACGAATTTCAACAAAGGTGTGCACCTCCCGCACAGCACAATTTTGGAGGAAAGATAATATGCCAGATAAATGTGCAATAACTTGTAGTTGCGAAAAAAAATAAAAAAGCACGCTAATTTCTCCTAGCTGCTAACCTTAGAATTCATTAAAATCCTCTTCGAGCTCAACTCTTGTTAAGCGCCCGAGGGAGCTCAAATGAAATTAGCGCCATAATACCACACCAACAAACAACTGAAGATATTTTGATCCTGCACCGCATACTGATTCACATTAACTTAACAAGCATTCCTAGAATAACTGTTTTATCCGGTGCTGGGACATTTCAGCCGGATGCATTTCCACGTTATCCACATACTGAACC
Organism: Opisthorchis felineus; assembly: GCA_004794785.1. Lineage (NCBI taxonomy): Eukaryota > Metazoa > Platyhelminthes > Trematoda > Opisthorchiida > Opisthorchiidae > Opisthorchis > Opisthorchis felineus. The sequence goes on along the minus strand of SJOL01007764.1, from coordinate 1,041,492 downwards.
GTCCTTAATAAGGCAAATGGGTAACTCCGCCTGCTCTGTTTAATGTCTGGTGCTTTGTCTCGCCGTGATCTAACTAATATAAACCAAAACGAGGCCGTATTTCCCCACTATCCAGAACAATACTAGATCCTCTGATCACGCTTAGTGCACGCACATAAAAGAGTCTCTGGGCGAAATTCTTGTTTGGCCTCACAGCCTATTTAGTCCCACACTCACATATAACATTTTGGTGCGTCTCTGCTAAACATGGCGGTTCACACCAACTCCCCGTCATCGCTTGGTTATATTGCACACGCTCTAAACACCTTCATTCTACTCAAATGGCCCAAATAGTAGCCGCCGTTTTATTCACCTTCACTACCAGCCTGTTTCAGCGGCTATACGCTGATTGAGCTGACCATGACTACATGCTGACTGAGCTGTTTTACTGACCCGGCTTTCCTCCCGACCAGATAAAAAAATTCGGTAGCTAGAGTTCTTTGTCATTGCACGAGCCGCAAAAAATATGCTGCTCGGTTGCTTGCCACATTGCAGATCTGGTAGCGCGCACGGGTACTACCTGCATGTAGGGCCGCCCTGTAACGTTGCGCCGTAGTGCGTGCGCGTACTCGCCACTCATCCGGCAGCACGCCTTCTTTGCAAATCGCCTGTGGTTCTGAGGCTAATCTTCAAATCAGAAAGTCCATAAAAGTGAGCTGTTGTCGCCTGGCTCTAGATGCTGGTTTGGACTTAACCTGGTTGGCATTCAACTGGCAACGTTACGAAATACAGGCAGAGTGAAACCATCCTCTCACCTGACTTTTTCTAAATACACGGGTAGTATGAGGATACCCTGTGACGCTCCTGTATCACATCGACTTGCGAAGCTTTTGCCACCGTCTTAGTTGAGGTTGTATCATACCAAATACACCCCGTCAGCCAGACATAAGACACGCGCATTCCTCTTGTTCCCGGAGGTGACCACATACATATAGAAAGACAATGTGCCCTGGATACTAACATTCACGGCCTGAGCCTATTGGCATTTTTCGCAACACTCGTTGGTTGGAGCTGATAGCAGTCGCTCAATTGCTGGTGACCCATACTCAACTTCTGTTTAGTTCACGTATTAACTACCGGTAAAACCACGGACCTTATCCATTATCTCGGAAGTTTTCGCTTAAACATTCCTTATCTTTTTGCTGTCCATTTTTACACTGACCCGTCCTTTACACAACGAATCACCTATGATGTACCTCTGTAACTGAGCTGAAAACTACGAACGCTCCGTGTATAACTCACCCCGTAATTGCAGCTACCAACTTGTTTAACATCTAGCCTCCCCACCCTCTACCACGTCGGATAACTCCCCACCCTCGAAAATTATGCGACTAACCACGCTCTAACCTTACGCCTACCGATCAAACGACGCTCCGTGCAAAGCACCACCAATTTTGGCCTCTTGCATCGCTTTATTAATATACTGTCAAGTCGCCAAGAAAAGGCACACTTGTGTTGTTTCGGTTTGTCCCCATACAACATCGGAAACCGCAGCTAGTTGTTTGTCGCTAGGTGGATATTGACTGTTTGGGAAGACGAATGCAACAACCATGTACTTTATCTAGCAAGGTGTCAGACGGTCAATAAATGATAAATGAAACAATTACATCTCAATTACCTGTCAACCCGTACATACAAGTAGGGAAATCTTCGAACTTTTTTTCTGAATAATCAGCTACTATAGACGGCACCTGTGTCGTCATCTGGAACAAACATTATTAACGCACAATTCACCCGCGCGTCATTTTCATTCAACCAAAATCACATTTAGCCTTATTTTTCGTACACATGCATCACTGCTCTCTGCCAAAGACGCCTTCTGGATGGCGTGCCGCATGAGATGCTTTGTGGGCCCACCGCTTACCCTTTTTGTTTTCTTTGTTTTATTTTCGAAGTAAATGGCACTCAGGTATGCCCAAATAACCCATTTGGGGGTAATATGCAGCCGGTGCTCTAACAAGTATGACAGGTCTGGGACCGTGCGTCTCGGCGCCTGCATGTGTGGTTGCGAAACCTGAGCAACCAAATATTGTTCAGGGTAAGCTTAGTGCTGCATTGTCGAGGAGAGGCGACAATGAGGTACGTATTCGTAGATTTGCGTGAGGCGGAAACTTGGCAGTTACTCGTTGCTTTAAGGAATTTCCCACATGAATGCAACGAAGCGCGCCGTTGTCCTCAAAGACGATAAACAAAATGCGGCAGCTGGAGAGCGAGCGTATTTACGGCGAATAGCTACACACCATGTTCCCCCATAATTATTGACTGGACAAGATAACTGAAGCGTGAGGTGACGCAAATACCTCACCCTCTACGAAATGATGCACGGTTATTCGGCTGATGCCCCCCACTAACCCGGTATCCATGTTTGAAAGGCCATGTTTTAACACACGACTTGTACCAGGTGTTTCACCGGCGTTCACAAATTCCCGGAAATATTGCAGCGAGACAACGTTTTGACGCCTGGCAAAACACATGTGAAAAATTGTTCATATCACCTTTTAGATCGAGGGTGCGCGCACTCGCGGAACCGGCTGAGGATCGCCTATAAAAACCCAAAACCCCGGGTTATGATGTTTTATTCAACTGCACTTTGTTGAGATTCAGGGTAATCTAAACCCGTTGCATGCTTTAAAACCCCAAAGGATGGTAATTTGGTTTGTGAACCCGTGCGTCCTTACTGGTAATCTACTTGCTGAAAAGATCTGCCAACCTTATTGGAGGTTGATCCATGGCTCATCCGCGGTTAGGTGCTTATCTACTGGCAAAAGTTGTGATCTAATAATGTCTCAGTTGGTATGGAAAATAAACTTGGTTTCATCAGCATCCTTATTATCATCACCGTAACATGCAGGTATGTGATTGTAAAGTGGGTGGTAAGAAGTAGTCAGCGAAATAGGCTAAAACTGTAGACAAAGTACAACAAACCTCTCATTCGGTGCCAAAATAGTACCTTTGGAAAATGCTACCTACTGGCTTCGCCGTACTGTGCTTCCAGTATTTAGCGACTGCTAGCTTCACTGCTGCTGCACATCTAGGAAATGCGAAGTGCCTTTAGAGCATTTATATAAAAGATGAGCGCAAAGCTCTCGAAAGCACAGAGGTATGATCAAGAGGCCCCCAATTATTTGACGAATGAATGCTCCCCTGGTTATGCAATTTGTCGATACTGTAGTGCACGCTTTATAAAACATCACATGTAGGCGCTGTTTTCTAACGTCTGTAGTCTGCCCTCTTTCACAAAAAATATTCAAGCGCGTCACCAGCCACAAAAACTTACCCACATGGCGAGCAAAATATTCTGCCCTTTAGCTGTACTAAATCAGGGAAAATTTCGGGCTTCAAGCGTGCGAAGCCCCTGCCCCAAAATGAACCTCATCCAACTGGGACGATCCTTAGAAGCACGCCCCAAATTCCCCCAAAATCGTAGTTTGGACGAAGGAAAAATTAACATAAACATTTGGCCGTTGATGGTATTTGTTTAAACCCTTAAAATCTCTTCATGCGCTGGCGGTTTTGTTGGAAGTGGTTTAAAACTACTCGTGGTCCACTATGGGCGCTTGATTCATAATTTAGTGGCTGCCAATGGCTTAGCGTAGGGTCTACGTGAGGACAGTTAGAAATTTTCCGGAAACTTTTTGGTTGTTCTTCCGTATCGCATTTGGAAATAAGCTGATGTTAGCATGAAAAATAATTGCGCCCTCTTTGTCCGCGCAAACTCCGAATGGAGCAGCCTTTCGTGACCTGTATAGGAAAATCTTCTGTCGTCCGGCGGAATGTGCCGAGGAATTCCTCACAGATAGTTTTTCTATTTATGATGGTCAGCACACGCTGTATCGGGTGCACTGCAGGTTTTTATCTTAGCGGTTTCTGACTCCTTGATAGTGCCATGCGAAGAATTAGTATATTTATGGACAGAAACAGCAAACAGTACAATAAGGTGGACAGTGCTTTGGAGTTCTACCGCAAATTCAACGGATTTGCACGCTAATCGGGTTTCATCTACACAATCTGTCGGAAAGTGTTGGGGATATGTTGAACTACGGGCAAGCCATCAGACTGGATATGGCACTTGCATTACCCTCATCGCGACGTCGTACTTGGATTCGTGGACAGTTCCGTACATGAACATCTTGGATGAGCCGGTGGGGGTTCTCATGATAGTTAGGACTGGCCAAGGAATCGTGACAAAATAAGACCATGGAGCACGGACATTCTTGGGTCCATAGAGGGCCCAGCGTGGTTCATCACTGCCATTCAACCGAGGCATTGAGGCAGCCGTGTCCATATTGGGGACCCAAAATAGAAAGTGTCAAAAAGGTCTGATAGAGGGTACTGTGCTATGAGTTAGACTGTGGCCTGACATAACGGGCAGCCCAGAGTGAGCACAATTTCTTACCAATGCAGCGAGACGACACTGCTTGATTCCAAAAAACGGTAATCGACATTCAGCAGAAGATAGTTGGTATGAGGTAGATACGAACAAGTGTGGGCATATGTGAAAATGAGGGGCGTGCATTAGCTAAATTGTGCGCAACTACTGTAATGCGTAACATTCAGGGACTATAAATTGGACAAAAATGAGGCGCCTGGTGAAGTTGCGTATTTGTATCATGAGGCACCCTCCGAATGTCCTTGGACGTGGGGCATGCAGTTGGCCTGAGGGTTATCAGCCGTGCAGCCTTTCACATCGTCGGATAGAGAAGGAGCGGACATGGTATGGAAAGTGTTGGCGGATGTTTAGGGCCGGGTAGTGACCGAAAAGGCCGATCAGGTAATACAAATGTGAATAAGCAGGCAAGGCGTGTTGAGGATATGGATTATGGGGAGTGAGTGTCCATCGACCACTTAGGAGCAAAGGTGGGATTGGCGGTATTGTGGCGATGGCTGTTGCCCTGATGTGGGTTGGAGGATATCTGTTGCTGGGCAGTGAGATACAGTAACCCTTGCAGTCTTCAGCTAGGTCATCACCGTTATCAGAAGCAGCTATATCGTATCAGACGTGGCTATCTCAGCAGCTCATCTATTCGGATACTGTAGACATGATTATGGAGGATGAAGGTCAGGATGGATCACGATGAAGACGATTGAGCTGTTGTATCTATTAAGCTGCAGGGTATCACTATCGGAGCAGAAGTGGAGTGAAGTTGGGATTTAGTGCCCTAAATGAGCAGATTTGATACGAAGTAACCGCCCACACACTGGATCTTCGCTACTGCTACATCCATGGGCGCATGGTTGAAGACGCATTATGTCCTCGAACCCTAGGGCTCAAGTGTACACCACCCGACCGTACGACCGACTTGTAAGAACCCCTCTTTAGCTTCAATTTCGCTGCGTCCAATGATGCATATGATCACTGAAGCTTGCTATCGCATCATCGTTGTACACACGGACCCCCTCAATAACACTAATCGGACTAATTGAGGAATTAGTAAGTCTACCTACATAACAATAAGACTCCAGCTTCAGCGTGGACACCGATCGGGCTTTTTGGACAACGATATTTAGTAAACACTTGATGAGTTAGCATCTATAGCGCTGTTCAATTATGTGTTTTCAATGATGTTGCCGAAGATGTACACCAGTTGTAAATGATTATACATTCTTCCCTCCAGAAACCCTGTCGAGTGAAAACGGCTTCCTGTGAACGAGAACTGGATCTACTACACATTACGTTTGTACCGATGGAAACAATCAATAGAAACACCTAATTCAGCAAGGGTGGTTCTATGTTTTTCAGGCGTGGGCTTGGCAGACGGACAACCTGTACATGTACGACTGGCAGCCGTTGGCCGTTAGATTAGGCTATCACGCCTATTTGAGGCCTCATACTCATCGACCCGCTTAGATCCTGGCCTGGTGTCTACTATAAGTAGCAAAGATAAGCAGCAGTACGTACAGTTGCGAGTATGGCGGGCCGTCGTTGGCCACTGGCTTAAGTTACCATGCATAGCTGAGGCCTCATAATCAGCGTCGCACATGGACACGGACCTAGCAGTTACGATAGTTAGCCAAGGTAGGCGGCAGCGCGTGCTGCTATCATGATGACCGGCAATGATTGTTCTCAGTTTCCGCCAATAAAATTAAGCTTATTGACGTATTCTTACCAAGGTCCGTGACTATTGCCAATGGGGGAGATGTTGTTGTGTTGATTAACGTGAATTTATTTCATAACGACGCGCCATCTACTGAATATATGTGCACAACAGAGAATGGAAATCATCCACGGAGGTGCATACTGCCATCAAAACCGCACAGTGCATTGAATTCTCTTCCATCATTATACTTAACGAGAGGTGAGCTTCCCAAAAAGCTGTGTTGTGCCCAAGTACACTGAACAAATTCATCCAATTTGTTTCGTTTCACGCATGCAAACGTTAATCTACTATTTTTCTAGGTATAATTTGCAATGGGCATTCTGTGGATGTTATATCACTTGTAAAGAAGATCTCGGATGCTGTAATGTGCCGAAGTTTGATTTCGTTCTTTATCCCGTAAACCGGTTATGAAATGCGAATCGGTGGCGTCGATGGCCTTGAAAGTTCGCTCCCCAAAACAAAATGCTATGAGCAATATATCACCAAAACTTGCAGATGGATTAGAATAACACCCCAAAAAAGTCGCAACTTCCAAAATCTCCAAGTTTCGCGTAAACTAATTTGGGTTTACTTCTAGTGTGCTCCCCCGACTGGCTTGTTTTAAGGCATCAAAGAAAACACTCGCGCGCCGCAGTTCTTTATGGCCGGCGGCCCTGAAGGTCACCAGATGGATACCGACCTGGGTTTTCTAAACCTTGAGTATGAAGTCCCATGTGACACGAATTTAACACAGGGAGATCAGACCAAAGCGGGGTCAAATTACAATATACGGGGTGTCCTACACTTTCTTCAGTCGGAATGGGCACGGATGGAAGCCCAGCGTTCTGACTGGGCTACCGATAGAGCTGAACTTTGCGTGAGTTTTTAGTGTATACAGTTGGTTAGGCATCTTTCCTGTCCAGTTTGCCAGCCGAACTCCCGTTCGTGCCAGTTTTGGGCTTTTAAGCTTATTTGTGTCGTTTTTGAACGCTTCTAAAAGCAGGTGTCCTTTGGGCTACCTGTTTCAAAATTCACATACATGGTACGTATACAGTAATATAGGAAAGTACGTGTGCATGCTAATAATGATGCCTGTACGAGACAATCTGTCTTTGATTCCGGTCCCTGGTATGTGTGCCAGGGTTTAATGCTGCGGGTGACACTCCAAAACCTCGGCGCAACGATGCATAGTGCCGTAAGTAACCCAGGAACGAAAATGAGGAAGTGAATACAGCGGACATCTATATGCATTGTGCGAACATGCAATTTCAGTAAGCCTTGATTCACCGTGCTTGGCTAACTGGAGAGATGTATCAGGGCAGGAAGTCAGGAGTTGGCTTGCGCGATCCGGGGCAGCTGTTCTCTTGCCATGCCACCTGAAGGAAGCACGAGGACTGGGATACTGCCAGGTTGCTTAAGCTTGAAGTCGAGATGCGGAGGTCGGGTTCGAACCACGGTCCTTTGGTCAGTAAATTGGCGCTCTAACCACTGGGCCATCTCGCCTCCAGGGCAGCTGATCCAAACAAGCCAGTGTTGTCAGCCTCAGAAACTCGCAGACATCCTGCTGCCTATTCCATGTAGAGAACACCGATCTGGTTTGCAATGGGTTTCCACAACATGATTTGTGTCGTGGGAAGCCCTAGGCTCTTTGCGCAGCACCACCAGTTATCTAGGTAGCACACGGGTGAACATAAGTTTCTCGTCTGACTGTTCTCAGTCATTGCAGGGCTCTTTTAAAATTATTCACCATGTGGGGGATGGCTGACCCGAGCGTTGTGTGACTGCGTAGCGTTGGAACCACAACCGAACATCGTGCGTACAGCGGGACGAACCAACCGAACTAAACTTGGCCAAATCATCCAAATAAGTAACAGAAGTTGTACCTCGCAGCAGCTTCTTTAAACACTGCTCTGGGGGATGAATAGTCTGGTGTCCCCGTATCTGTCTAAATAGTTGGCGGGTGCTCGTCTGGTGTCAGATGGTCCCTAGTGCTGCTTACCTCTCACGAATAGTGCTCTATCATTCTATCCCTTATTTGTCTATTGGTACATTCATGTAACTAACTACGCATCTAGTTTTTCTCGTTTGGCTTTCGGCAGTCAGCATGGAGCATTATTTACTTCGGGTTCGCAACCAAACTCTTGGTGGCTCTGCACCTTTACTGTATTTGGACCTGATACCGCCTCGGCTGTACAGGGCACCATTCAGCTGATGTCTAACCTAGTGGCCGTTGAGTTCTCACAGTTCTTGACCGGTCTAGAGGCCTGCTGGGACTTGTCTACTTTGTCGGCGAGTGCAGTGCAACTAGGGATCTCTTTGAAGGCCTTTAGACCAGCTATCCGATCTCGCAACTGGAGCCAATTTACATGTTTTATTGGGCAGACGACAATCTAGGTTGCACGTAAGGCCATGTGATACATGCTCACGGCTTCTTTTGCAGTCTTTAGCCACCGTCGCCCGCCTGTAGGTGATTGGTGTGATTCACTTTATGAACCCCATTTAGACGCTTGTCGCCTCCACTACGTGGTGGATTGCATGTAGGGGTTATGAGGTAATAATATCGTACTTCTGGCGCGTCCGATTAACTATGCTGCAAAAATTCACCTGGTAAGTTGGGTCATAGCAGTATGTTCACTCTAGACTCCGCTGTTGAACCCGCTCAAGTGTTGCCCAAAGGAAACTCCCGCCCACGCGATCTACAGGCCTAGCAGTACCACCAGGCTGTAGTGAGGTGCCGGGCTGTAACGTCCTCTCGGACCCCTTTTTTATGTCCGTACATACCTATTCGTTCTGCCCTGACAGTGTCATCCCTACCCGAGTTAGCTCTAAATGTTTTTGACGCCTAGCAACATGCTTCACAGTTTCGCACGTACCTCCGACTCTGTGTCTCAGTCCAACGAGTAAAACCCTAACGTTTTTATCCCCCGCTTCTTTTCCGCATTATACGAAGTGGTTTGGAGATAATGTCGTACTATCCTCTAGGATAGGAGTGTGATGGTGATAGCGTGTTTTCTCCAGGTGACCATCATATCCGTATGAAAGCAGCCATGCTGCCTTCTCGCCAGGAATGGTTGGTTAAAAAACGTAGGTCCTAAAACCTGCACATTCTGATCGCCCAACAGCTGATCGGTAGTTTGCCCAACTGCAGTTTAAACCTACCTAGAGCCCGCTACGACTCCAAACGTGCCTGCTATGCACAACATCATCGGGAGCAATGCCTTATTCCCCGCACCCTCGAGCCATTCCAGCTTCCTTCAGCTGAGCAGGTCAAACTACAGAGTCATTGGTTCCAGGCCGAGCCCCCCCCCCCCCCCCCCCCCNNCCCCCCAAAAAAAAAAAACAACCTACTATCCGCTGCCCTTTAGTTTGAACTTGAATCGAACGCCAGGAGCAGGGCCTCTGAACAAACCCCTTTCACAGGGAGTCAAACTCAAAGTGGGCACCCCACCGAAATCCTCTTTCTCGGCTGTGGCAAACGGGAAGTACCATTTACCTGCACAGTTCTTTGTCCACTGATGTTCCTCCCCAGTCTCTTCGCAGCTTACAAGCAAGCGTCTCTGGATCACTTGATTTTCATTTTTCTGATCGATTTGCCTTATCCACCTCGCTCCTCATGGATACTGAGATTTCACTCCAACGCAACAAGGCATCTAGCCCGGATGGTCTGCACCCTGCACACTTCAAAGTAGTGGCAAGGTCCCTGTGAACAGTCTGACGACCGTACTTCAGAAGATTTAGGATCAAACAGAATACCAGTAGAATGGAGCTTCTCCACCATCATTTCAGTCTTCAAAAGGAGCGTAATTATATCACGAGGAAACCATCGTGGCATCAGCCTAGTATCCATCGCATCTAAAGTGATCCCACATTATTTTGCGCAAGCTGATCGATTATCTGGAGGGACGGATTCGTGAGAAACATTCTGGATTTCGCCCTTTCCGGGGACGCATCGGCCATATCTTTACCTTCAGACAAGTTCTTGAACAGGGCAACTCCTACAAACGTCCCTTTTAGTCGTCTTTCTTGATCTAACAGCTGATTTTGACTCCGTCAATCTTCAAAAACTTTCGCAGTATCTGGCAAACAAGTGTCCCTTCCAAATTTATATCCCTTATGAGGGCAGTATATGTGAACTTCTGTGGGCGCGTACGACTATATGGCAAATCGCTCAGCTGCAGCACCCTTCCGGTGCCTAGCTGCCATGCCACCCGAAAGAAGTGTTGGGTTTCGATCACGCAGCGAGCAAATAATGATATGCACAGATTGTAACGATATTCTATCCCCAGCTATGTTGCTTGATCCCGACTCCTAGTACGGCGAATAGTAAGAAGACGAAAACCTTGCACAAAACTTTAATGACCCGAACAACACGCGATTAACAGGCGAATCACGGAAAAATGACAATATGACTATATATATATATATATATATATATATATATATATATCCATAATTTGACCTTGAAAAATGCAGGAAGTTCGTTAGCATTCACAAAGATACAGAGTTTTTGGGGATATTGATATCCCCAACACCTCCCCTTGTGAAAAGTCAGTAACATGCTCGACGTGGGTCGACCTGGATACGTTCCGGCTGGCGGCGGCGTCGGTCTGTCCACCGCCTGGGGAGAAGTGCTGGATCAAATGCTGAGCTGCCGGTCACACTCTCTTCTTTCGAAACTGCCTCAGCTTTCAGCTCAAAAGTATCGAGCAATATGTCCAACGGTACGGTACCCGAGCATACTGGAGTTTCCGGCGTGCTGGTAAAGCGGAGTTGGGTTTGATGTCTGGTCCAGGTATCTTGACCAACTGACACGTCGTACATCACACTGCCGCGTTTGCGCAGGATACGACCTGTAGTCCACGCATCGTGTCCCGGTCGATAGTCACGGACAAGTACGGGCGTTCCCACCTTGAATGGAGCTCCAGCTGCTACCGGTATGGACCTTGACTCAGTAGACTGTGTTGGCAACATGGAAGAGTGGACCGTTCTCAGCAGGTGACTGGTGGTTCGCCAAAGCGTCATTCGAGGTCGTTCGGTACACAAACAGGAATTTCTGAAGGGCTTCGACGGATGTCTCCTCTCCTCGAGCTTTAAGCAAGGCTTTCTTGAATGTGTCGACGAACCTTTCTGCTTGACCGTTCGATTGTGGGTGGTACGGTGGTGAACGAACGTGTGTTATAGCATGTCGA
>SJOL01007764.1:835447-1025978 GCA_004794785.1 Opisthorchis felineus | reverse complement strand
TGTTGGCATCTGGAGCAGCGTTTTACAAAATAAGTGATGTGCTGTATGCGTAACTGTGAGCAATTGACTTAATGCGGTTTATTCCCGGATGCCCAGAATGAAACTGGCGGAGAACTAGGTGGCGTAAAGATTGAGGAATCACGACACGATCTCCAAACATTAAGCAATTGTTTACGACCGACAATGCATCTCGGCGATGAAGGAGCTGTCGAAGGCAATCATATTTGAGGTTCGGAGGCCATCGAGAATTCACGAACTGGATCACCCTCTGAAGCGTCGGATCAGACATGATGGCTTGTTGAACCTCTGTCACTGTCACGGGTAATGCACGAACAGTCTGGACCAACTGGAGGCCGGCTGCGTCCTCGGAAGCAACCTGCGCAATAACTGTGTCTTTTCCGTGAGTTGGCTGATTGCTGATCAGGCGAGATAATGCATCGGCCTGACCGAAGTCGGTGGTGCGACGATATTGAATATCAAAGTCGTAGCCCAGCATAATAAGCGCCCATCTTTGAAGGCGGTTGGCAGAATGTGCAGGAACACCTTCCTTTGAACCGAAAATAGACAGCAAAGGTTTATGATCAGTAAGTAGGGTGAAACGGCGACCGTACAGCAACTTGTGGAAACGCCGGACGGCGAACACCAAGGCCAAAGCTTCTTTATCTGTCCATAACGCTGTTCTGCTGGCGTTAGTGATTTCGACGCGTGCATGATGGCCTTCTCCGATCCGTCTGGGAAGACGTGCAGAATGACGGCACCGACTCCAAAAGTAGAGGCATCAGCTGCCACAACGATCGGTAGCTTTGGGTCGTAGTGGGTCAGTAGCAGATCGGAACTGAGCATCGCCTTAGCTTGTAGAATGCTTCCTCGCATTCTTCTGACCAACGCCAGGGGACGTCCTTTCCAAGCAATTGATTTAGTGGGGCTCGAATGTGTAGCGAAGGCAAGAATGCCGAATAATAGCTGATTAACCCCAAAAAGGAACGTAATGATGGGATATCCGTAGGAGGTGGCATCTGCTGTGTAGCTCGAACGTTCTCCGGGTCAGGATGACGACCAAAGGCGTCGAAGATGAAACCAAGATACTTCACGGTTGTCAAGAAGAATAGACACTTCTCAGGACGGAGGCGGAGGCCATTGTCCTGAATGCGCAGCAATACTGCATTGATCCGATCAAGAAGCTCTTCGAGTGAAACAGCAACGATCAGCACGTCGTCCAGGTATGCGACCACACCTGGAATGCCAGAAAGGATGGTATCCATCAACTGCTGAAAAATTGCTGGGGTGGTTTTGACGCCAAACGGGAGACGGTTGTATCGATACAGCCCGCGGTGTGTGTTGATTGTCAACAGTGGGCGTGATTCTGGCGTTGGGAAATCGGCACATATGCGGATGTCACCGTTAGGTTTCTTCACCACGACGATCGGCGCTGCCCAGGAGGAGTAGGATACAGGGGACAGAGCGCCTTGTTGCTCTAGCCGTTGAAGTTCGGCATCTACCAGTGTAATAACGGTATTTTCCTCAGCTTAGTTCTCGGTCTGTGCCTCCCAAGCTAGCGCTCACGTCAAAACCAACCACCAAGGATGCACAAGGTATATTAACACCCAAAACGAAGTCAAAAACATCTGTACAGCGCTTCGTATATATAGTGTAAGCGGTGGCAACTTTCTGGAAATTCGGACGCCTTCTGGATGCGCCATTGGCAACCGGCATTTGGCCAATACTGCGTCATGATTGGCTGTTGGGTCCAGATCTTCGACCAATCACATCTCGGCTTGATGCCGGGGTGGCAAGCGTCCCGAAATTTTGGCCAATCTTGCGCGGGGTAGGCTTCTCGGCCGTAGCAGCACCTGACTGCGAGCGGTAAAGCGGGATCCGTGTGGAATTCCGCCTAACACCTCCCCCTTGAAGTTTGTTGACGTAGCTTCGAAGCCGCGGGTTCACTTGCAAGGGCCTCACTGGCTTGCGGATCCTGTCTGTCCAGCGTCGCGGTCGTAATCCGTGCTCAGGCTGGGCCTCCGACGAAGCAGCTGATGGATTTTCTGGGATGGTGCCGAGATCAAAAGTGTCCAGAAGCAACTCTAGACTCAACTCACTCTGTGCTGTGAGCGGGACCTGCGCCTCTGTCGGCCGGATTTGGTTTGTGTGCCGTATCCACTTGGCTGGGCCAACTTGAATCTCGTAGAGCACTTTGCCGCGCCGGCGAAGAATGAGTCCTGGGATCCACGTAGGGTGTCTGCCGCTATAGTCACGAACCAACACTCTCTGACCTTCGCTGAAGGAGCGCGCAGTTGCTCCATGATGCCGGTTAAACTGTTCTTCCATTCTGGTGTTGCGGCGACTAGCCGGCCTTTTCTGTGGCCGGATAGTGTCATGCGGTGTCCGAACCTTCCTTCGGAGCAGTGCCTCTGCTGGTGACAGTCCACCAGGCGAGTTGGGGTTTGGAGTCGCTCGATATGCCAGCAGGAACCTTTGCAAAATCTCTTCCGTTGGTCCCTCCCCTCTGGACTTTTGAAGTGCCCGCTTCAGGGTGTCAACGAAGCGTTCCGCCTGGCCGTTCGACTGTGGATGAAACGGCGGCGAGCGGACATGTGTTATGCCATACTCCCGACAAAAGTTTGCGAACGCCGACGACGTAAACTGACTGCCGTTGTCGGATACGATAGTTTCTGGCGTTCCAAAGCGACTGAACAATCGTCGGAGTTCCAGGACTGTAGTGGCAGTTGTGGGGCTGTTCACCAGAAAAATTTCCGGCCATTTGCTGTAAGCGTCGACCACGACCAAAAAGTGTTGGCCACCCACTGGACCTGCATAATCGATGTGAAGTCGAGACCAGGATTCGGTCGGTGGCAGCCACGAGCGTAGGTAGGTTTTTACGGGTGACTTGGATGCTTCAGCGCACCGCAGGCAAGATTTTGAGACTTGCTCGATCTGGGAGTCCATCAAAGGCCAGTAGACGTAACTCCGAGCAAGGGCCTTCATCCTGTTTGTTCCCGGGTGCCCTTTATGAAACTGATTCAGGACAGCTGGTTGTAACTTCTTTGGGATGACAACGCGTTCGGAAAACAAGAGGCATCCATCGACTAGTGATAGTGCATCACGCCGGTTAAAGTAAGATCTCAGTTCGTCTTTTGGACAGGTACGCGGCCACTGATTGCGGTGGTACTTAATGACTTGCTGCAGCACAGGGTCTTGATCGGTAGCCTGGCGGACCATGTCGGCGGTCACTGGGAGAATGCTAACCGCTTCGGATACTACGCGGTTAACCTCCGGTTCCAAGGCAATTGTTGCAACTACAGTATCTTCTGGTTCTGGCCTACTTGAATCAATGAGGCGCGACAGTGCGTCGGCTTGTCCGAGGCTGGTGGTGGACTGGTACTTTAGCTTGAAGTCATATCCCAGAAGCAGGGTAGCCCATCGCTGGAGGCGGTTGGCAGTATATGCCGGGATTCCTTTCTTCGAGCCAAACACAGCAAGGAGTGGCTTGTGATCGGTCAGTAGGGTGAACTGACGGCCGTAGAGCATTTTATGAAACTTCTTAACGGCAAACACGATCGCCAAAGCTTCCTTTTCTATCTGACTGTAGTTGCGCTCGGCTGATGTCAGGGATCTGGCCGCATGAGCAATGGCTTTCTGGCTGCTATCTGGAAATACATGTGAAATCACTGCGCCAATTCCATAGTTCGAGGCATCCGACGCCACAACGATTTCCAGCGATGGATCGTAGTGTGTGAGTAGCAAATCGGAACTTAGCATGGACTTGACAGAGTCAAAGGCGCGTTGGCATTCTTCTGACCATGTCCACTTGTGGTCCTTGGTAAGTAGCTGGTTTAGTGGGCCTCGGAGGCGATGCATGGCAGGCAGAAACGAACTGTAATGACTTACGAGACCGAGGAAAGACCTAAGGGACGTCACGTCTGTGGGTGCTGGCATCCGTTTGATAGCTTCGATGTTCTCCGGGTCTGGTCGGCGGCCATGTTGGTCAATGATAAAACCAAGGTACTTTATCGACTGCATGAAGAAATTGCACTTTTCTCGGCGCACTCTGAAGCCATATTCTTGAATGCGACCAAGCACGTAATCAAGGCGCTGCCATAATTCGTGGGGGCTGGAACCCATGACAATGAGATCGTCCAAATAGACAGCAACGCCGGGAGCATCCTTCAGCATAGTATCCATTATCTGCTGAAATATGGCTGGGGCTGTTTTGACACCAAATGGCAGTCGGGTATACTGGAACAGACCGCGGTGCGTATTGATCGTCAGAAGTTCTCGGGATTCTTCCTCAACTTCAACCTGCAGGTAAGCATCGGCCAAGTCAATCTTCGCGAAACATTTACCCCCATTCAATTTCGCGAACAAATCGTCTGGAAGAGGCAGAGGGTATTGGTGGGTATCCAGTGCAGCATTGAGACCAGTAGAGAAATCTGCACACAACCGGATGGTCCCGTTAGCCTTCTTCACCAACACGATCGGTGCGGCCCATGCGGAGTAGTTGGTCGGTTGGAGAACACCAGCCTTCTGTAGACGGTCCAGTTCCTGGTCAACGATAGGTAAGGCTGCATATGGTACTGGGCGTTTAGGCCTGAAAACTGGTTTGGCATTGGGGAGGAGGCACAGTCTGGCTCTTGCTTTTGTGCACCTTCCAAGCTCGTCGGCGAATATAGACGCATAGCGTTGTAGGAGGTCCTCAAGTGAACGCTTCGCAACGTGAGTTGGTTTGAGGGCACCTCGGGTGGCTGCGTGCGTGAGGCTGCAAATAGAATTAATTGGCTTCTCCAGCAGATTCAGCTTTTCGATCCAATCCAGCCCCATGAGATCAAGTTTGGGGCATGACGTCAGGTAGCACGTGGCTTGTGCCGTCGAGCCATTGAAGCTAATGGAGCAGTCAACCTCGCCAGTCAACTTCAGTTTACCACCAGAAGCATTACGGGCCCAATGTTCGGTCGGTTTCACATGAGGCTTACCAATTCGTTTCCATGTTCGTTCACTCAGCAGTGTGATGTCGGAGCCCGTATCAAGCTGCAAACGAACTGGGATGTTGTTGATACGAACCGTCACGAACTTCCTTCGGCAAGCAAAATCAACTTTGAATGTCGCCGTCACCGAGTTGGACCGCGATTTGTGGGCCGCACGGTGGTGTGCGGGTGGCTGCGACCTCTGAGATCGACATAAATCTTCTTTGTGGCCACGACGATGACATCTGGCACATTTATGACGCCTAAACCGGCAATAACGAGCAAAATGCCACTCACCGCAATGCCAGCAACTTGTGGGAGGTTTGCTCTGTTTTCGATCGGGCTTGTTGTCAGATTTCTTTGGCGCGCTGGAGTTAATTGCGTGTACACAGCTGCTTGAAGTCACAGGTGACTGGCCGATCATAGCCGTGTCGTGCTTCAGGTTGATGAGGCGTTGACATTCAGTGGTGAGGCTCTGCAACGTCATTTCAGCATCCTGTTCAATTCTGGTAAGCAGCCGGGTTCTGATGTCAGCATCTTGGGGCGACTGGAGACCGGATACAAAAATGAGGCACTTAAACTGATTCTCCGTCATTGAGCTGAGCTTGAAGCGCTCGCATTCCCGATTGACAACACCGGCAAACGTGATGAAATCATCATCATCTTTCTTGACCAGCTTTAGGCATTGGTAACGGATATTGAACAGTGATGTTTGATCGCCAAATATCTGAGACAGTGTTCTGACCGTTTCATCAAAGCTGAGGTCGCGGGGCAGCTTGGGGAGAATGAAATTTGTGTACCGTTCATGTTCCGATGTGCCGAGTTTTCGCAGCAATAATCTGACTTTCCATCCGTCATCAAACTTGGAAAAATCAGTCTTGAACATGTCTTCGTACCGCTTGAACCAGGAGTCAAAAGTGTGACCAGAAAGAGGGTCGAATGTGAACTCCGTGATTGAGGCCGCGGCTGCATCAGTTGAAGAAACAGAAGACTCACCAGTACTGGCTGCTGCTGTCTGGATATGCAGTTTCTGAGTCAGTGATTCAATGAGCTTCAGTTGCGCTTCTTCAAACTGCTTTTGTTGCTGCTGTAATAATTCTCGAAGCTGACTAAATTCGATTGACATCGTGGGTTCCCGTTCGCCAATTGTAATAACGGTATTTTCCTCAGCTTAGTTCTCGGTCTGTGCCTCCCAAGCTAGCGCTCACGTCAAAACCAACCACCAAGGATGCACAAGGTATATTAACACCCAAAACGAAGTCAAAAACATTTGTACAGCGCTTCGTATATATAGTGTAAGCGGTGGCAACTTTCTGGAAATTCGGACGCCTTCTGGATGCGCCATTGGCAACCGGCATTTGGCCAATACTGCGTCATGATTGGCTGTTGGGTCCAGATCTTCGACCAATCACATCTCGGCTTGATGCCGGGGTGGCAAGCGTCCCGAAATTTTGGCCAATCTTGCGCGGGGTAGGCTTCTCGGCCGTAGCAGCACCTGACTGCGAGCGGTAAAGCGGGATCCGTGTGGAATTCCGCCTAACAACCAGTGGGAGGGAAGCGTACGGAACTGGTCTCTTTGGACGGAAGACTGGCGTATCACCTGGCAGGAGGTGGAGGACTGCTTGTATCGCAGTGCACTGACCGAGACCGGATTGGAAAACAACTGGAAATTGCTTGAAGTCGGATGCATGATCTGGATGTGCCGTGGAAGACTGAACTGTATTGCAAATGACACTGATTGGAATGTCGGCTAACGCCAAGCGATCGAACCAATCAAGACCCGATAAGTTCAGCTCAGCTGCCGTTACATAACATGACCCCACGAATGTAGTTTCCCGAAAAGATACACAGCATTGGAGCTGTGTATCTTTCCACAGCTGTGTGGAAAGTTTTAGCTCTCCACCGCAGGCACTGGTAGCAGTTCAAGGGTCTTGTCTGATCGGCGGTTGCCCGAGCGTGCGCCAAAGCTTCTCTGAAATGATGGTAATGTCTGACGCAGTGTCCAACTGCAGGCGGACTGGATGACTATTGACGGTGACCGTGAGATACTTTCGGTGACCTGGGGTGTTGATCTGGAAAGTAGCCAGCAAACTGAGAGAGGAGCCAATAGGGCTCGATTTCGGTTTGGGACGGACTCGTAATGACGGCTTTGAGACACCAGAGGCCGTATGCATTCATGACTGACAATACCCATCTTTGTGTCCCACGGACTTACATTGGCGGCACCGATGCTGCTTGTAGGAACAGAACCTGACCAAGTGCCAAGCTCCACAGTGCCAACATTGTGAAGGTGGTGTCTTCTTTGGGCCTTTGTTTTGCTTCGGACCAGAACACTGCGAAGACGATTTGGTCGGGCCGGAATTGACAGCGTCAGGCTGTTGCGTAGCCTGATGGATTGCCTGAACTTCGGAACCGCCATGACCCCCAAGTTGGACCATCGCGGTGTCATGCTTCAGGTTGAGCAATCGTTGGCATTCCGAGGTGATGGCCTGCAGCGTCATTGATGTGTCCTGTTCGATGCGGCTGATGAGTCGGGTACGGATTTCTGCATCCTTCGGGGATTGTAGACCGCCTATGAAAATCAGCGACTTGAACTGATCTTCCGTTAACGATCCGAGTTTGAACCGTTCGCATTCCCGGTTCACGATGCCAGAATATGTGAGAAAGTCGTCTGCGTCACTTTTCATCAGCTTCAGGCATCGATAACGGATGTTGAAAATTGACGTTTGCTCACCGAATATTTGTGAAAGCGTGTGGACCGTTTCATCAAAAGTGAAATCACGTGGGTTCTTTGGCAGAATATAGCTAGCGTTCTTATCATGCTATGCGGGTCCAAGTTTGCGGAGCAGGAGGCGAACCTTCCAACTATCTTGAATTGAAAAATCGACCTTGAACAGGTCTTCATAGCGACGAAACCAAGCATCAAAGGTTATGCCAGCCGAGGGTTCATAGCAAAACTCGTTGATACTGCCAGCGATTCCGTGGGACGCTCGACGCAGCCGGTGGAGCCAAAGATGTAGTTGAAAGTCGCTCCGTAAGTACTTTTATGAGTTGCAGTTGTTGCTCAAACATTGCTTTGAGTTGCTCTGTCTCCATCTTGCGTCGCCAAATATGTTAGGTTTCGATCACGCAGCGGGCAAATAATAATATGCGCAGATTGTAACGATATTCTATCCCCAGCTATGTTGCTTGATCCCGACTCCTAGTACGGCGAATAGTAAGAAGACGAAAACCTTGCACACAACTTTAATGATCCGAACAACACGCGATTAACAGGCGAATCACGGAAAAATGACAATGCAGCCGGCAGACCGGCTGGAGACAAGATTACTTCTCGAATCGGGAAGGTTAGGGCACTTTTTGTCAACCTTCGACACCTATGGTGCCGACTTGATATCAGTTTGGCTGTCAAGGGCAGAGTTTACACTGTGTTAGTGCTATCCAGACTGCTTTATTGATTAGAGTCATGGCCTCTACGCTCAAAAGATCTCAGTGTCTGACCGGTGGGGTCTGGTGGGAACGTCGGATTAACAATGCTGGGATCCGCTAGGTGGTTTTAGGAAGAAGCCATTACAGAGACTAGGCGCAAAACGCTAACACCTCGCTTAGCCATTGAGGAGCAAGTAGGCGCAGATATCAACTCAGAACTGGCTCCTCGAAAGCTTACCAGATAGTCTGACGTTGGATATTAACGGCCACTGGAAACAGATATCCGAGGCGCTATTCAAAACCGGATCTACCGTTCACGTTACAACCCAGCCAACCTCAACCAAAAATTGGATCTCCAATGAGACCGTGGCTTTGCTGGAGGCCCAGCGACAGATTTCTCCTGGCCGCAATCACAACTCAACCCGATGCATCATCTGATGCCAGATGAAATTGAGTGTCCGTGTAAACCGAGAAGCTTGCTCTACCCGAAAGACCGAGGAAATGGAAGAGGCGAAAAATGCTGGAAACGTTCGCAGGCTGTTCCAATTGATTCGTTCGACTGGTCCTCTGAAGTTCAGTCAGTGGCGCTCCTGCATCATAGCTGTTGCCTTCAATGCGTAGGTACCCAGTTCTTGAACTAACTGAGCATGCCGTCGCCTCCACTGCTTGGCTTTATGTGGGACGCTTTTCCACTTTCCGGTGATCGAAATTGTAGCAGCTGGAACCAATGTACCCATTGCACATAGTTTATAGCTGATAAATTTAATTGTTTGACTGAAAAAATAACACTGATAGATGCACGAGATCCGTTATATATTTGCGAGCTTTTAAAGTCCTCACCCCTTGTCAGATTGGCAAACACAATGCTCCGCCAGGTTGTTCACTCTCTTAAAGTCTGGGACAAATATGCACAACTCTTCCACCTGTCACTCTCCGTGTGCCCGGTGATCCAGAATCGACAACTGGTGGAATGTACGACACTCAGCCGCAGGGCTCAGAGCGCATTCCTGGATTGGATTCCGGTAAACAGTCTTCTTTACGCCGCTCGGTTATCCAGCTCAATCAAGCTGAGTGCCACTCGACACTGCAGCTCGTGCCTGTTTGTAATGTCAGCTTGCACTCCAACATACTGCAGTTGTGACGCTGAGGGCGTTTTCTATGTTGGCGTTTCCGGACTGATTCGTCAGGCAAGGCACAGTGACACTGTGTTACGGGTGGAGTATAGATCCTGACTGAGCGCGAGAACAAGACTGAATAGCGCTTTACGTATGTACGTAAGCTGAAAGTAAAGGCGAAAGCATGGTTAATGCGAAGCGATAATGTGAACACAAAGGATAGCCATGACACATTGTCATCCATGCGGGCGATACGAATGACGAAGTCGGTAATCTAGACTCTTGGGAACCACATCTGGGTGGTGGATTCGAAGTCTTTTCTCGCCTTAGACTACGAAGGGCTACTGCTTCAGTTGTGCGCTGACCAGCGCGAACTCTTAACACAAACGCTCTCATCGTGTTGCCTGGTGGCCATCAAGTGCAAATCTCTGTGGACTTAGTTAGATCACATGGGTAACAGCCAATGATAGAGCGCCACAATTCAAGACTGCCGATTCTTCTGAGGTGCAGTACTTGATTCCGTTCACGCCATATTGCATGAACGTCGGACAGTTCACTCGGCTGCGGGCCCTTGCAAGTCGACAAAAAGTATGTCAGTTCATCAATACAGCTCAGGAGTATCGATCCGAGCTAGCTCAACTACTCTGCAATGAACCGACACAGTACCGGTAACGAACCCGTAGATGAATCATCGCAAATTGTAAGCTCAGTGCTGCTGACGGCGTTCAAAGCTATTTGTTCGACTTCACTTTTACGAACAAGTTAACTGGATACCGTCGAAGTCGCCAGTGCTGATTGGTACTAGAAAATCCATACCGTCAAGCAATAAGCACCATAGCGCGCGCAAATCCCCAACCGTCAAATAGGGAAGCGTCTAAGGAAAGGCCGGGGGCTCTGGTTGGCAGCCAAATTAGGTGAAGGCTTTTACCACTGGGGACAGACGTGCGCTACATGACCTGGTTTGATTGACTAGCCAAAGGAAGGCAGCCGATAATAGCTAGGGAATTCACTCAAAAACGTCGATCAGAGGGTCGGACCGAGCACCTCATGGATAGTTTGGCAACCTTCTGCAACGCAACCCCTGGAGAGTGCACAACGGTGGATGGAATTTGACTCTCAGTTACCCATCAGAAGAAATAAAGTATGAAATATCCATCCCAAAGCGCGAGAGGACACCAGGACCAGACGGTTTGTATCCAGCTCTCTCCAAAGAAGACAGAGAATCTCTAGTTACCCACCTAATTATATAACCCCCTTCAGCTGTAAAAACGGCATACTCGTACAGTGGTTATAGTTGTCACAGTTCGCCGATGATCTGTGAAGGTAGGGAAAGATGCCTACGCGTTGGAGGCGGTAGCCGATATATTGATGCATCAATACATGGGTGTCACTTGGAAGATTGAGAGGGGAAGCTATGCATTGGAGGCAACAGCTTGGATGCATGAGGGCGACTGGGCCATGTCTGACAATGACTCTAACCATTGATATGTCTAGTCTCGGGGTCTCCATCCAAGGAGACGACAACGATCAGCGCAGCTGAGTTTTCTGGAATTAATTTCATACTTCGCCGCCAAGTCATTGCTTAACCTTTCCATCCTTTGTGTACTCGTGCGAAAATGGCCTTTCGAGAATGTCGGTCAACTGGCATGAGGAACATGTGCCTCATGCCAGCGCAACTTATGGAGTTTGATCAGTTGATCTATCGTGGGCGGTTTATTTCTTCTGGTGTTCCTACCATGCTTAAGCAATGCTTTGAAGATATCGATGGTCAAACGCTGAGTTTTTCGACGTTCTCAAAGCGCATCGGCCAGGCTTCTGACCCACAACAATATGAGACGCACTGCAGCATTTTAGACCCGACCTTTGACAAATAAGCCGAGGTCACGTCCAGCCGCAGTTGATACAGGTTCACAAAAGCTGCTCTGGCCTTCCCAGTCCTGGTGGAGGTATCAGCTTTCGTGAGACCACCGGGACTGATACAGCTGCCCAAGTTTGCAAATTTGTCTGCTACCTCAATTGGCTCACCAGCATGCATAGGATTGGGGTTCGAGCTCACCCAGCCCCGCATCGGCAGTCTACTCTTAGCAGGTATGAAAGCACATGTCCAACCGTACCCTAGAATTGTTTAGGTTATTTAATGTACGGCAGCGAAGCATCAGTGTTGCACACTGGTGTCATGCTGTCCATGCTGACGATGATTATCGTGTGTAACAGGGAAGAGGTATGTCGTCGACATGCTTGTAATAACGGTAATGCCTCAGCTTAGTTCTCGGTTTGAACCTTCCAAGCTACCGTTCTCGTCAAAAGAACCATCAAAGATGCACGACGTGTATAGACGCCCAAAGCCAGGTCAAAGACACTTGTACAGCGTGTCGTATATAAAGTGTATGCGGTGACAACATTCTGAAAATTCCGACACCTGAAGGCGCCGTTGGCAACCAGGCATCCGGTGGATACTGGATCATGCTTGGGTGTTGAGTCCACACTTTCAGCCAATCAGTGCTCGCCTTGATGCTGGACCAGCAAGCGGCTCATCTGGCCAGTCATATGTGAGATAGGCTCCTTGACCGTAGCAGTGCCTAACTGCGAGCTGTAAGGCGGTTTCGGTGCGGAATTCCGCCTAACATTACTCGATATCTATGAACGAATGCTGTGGGAGCATTTTGACCCCGCAGGTGTTAGGGACTGGAGTGAGTCTTCTATGATCATATCAGTGACGAAGTTTCGGAGGAAAGATGAAAGAGGACACCATTTGTTGTTGTGGAGCTTTCCGTGCACCACGCGTCCGCGAGGGTTGGGTGAATAATTTATAGGGGACATCTTTGCTCCACATATACTGCCATAGTGCCTGACGGTCCACAAAGTCAAACACGGCCTTCAAGACCAAGAAGACCACTATTGTTGATTTCTGGAAGCAGTGTCGCTGTTCCAGCATCTGTTGGAGTGTGCAAATGCGATTGACACATCCTCTTGCATGGCGGGACCCAGCTTGGTTTTCATGGATCTGCTTCTCCCTGTGTTCAGTCAACTTTGAAGGATAAGACCAGAGAGCACCTTCGATGCCACAACTACCAGGCTGATACCGCGGCGGTATTCGTACGGTGTTCATGTAGCCCTTTTGGAGATGGGAATAACTGTCGATGTGCCACATTTTGGCGCTTTCTCTTCACTCCATATACCACCAGTAGGATTTGCCAAATGGATCACCGGGAATTTGCCCCCTTTTGGACGGTTAATGGTACTAATTAGTATAGGATATGGTTTTTTTTCCGCTGGTTAAACCCTTATGCATCTCCTGGGCTTTCCTTATCAACCAAAACTGTCTGTCTTCCCTTAGACTTCACTGTTTGACGTCTGAGAGATTTGCATGCACGTGTCCTATTCGTTGCCTGCTCCTATGGATTTTCTGATAGCACACACTACTAGCGATTCCGACGATATCTAGTGGCCATGTGATCGTTTTGGAGTAGTGTCGGTTTACAGCAGACTGGTCGAGGTAGCTTACGTCGATATTTCTGAGGTATGGTAGTCCTCCGAAGAGGACGGGTTGGTACGTTCCTTGCTGACTCACGAGGACTTGAAGGAAGCAAACTGCCGGGTGTACCCACCAGATAAAACTTACTGGTGCTCTGTGGAGGGAAGGGAAAGTGCCCAGAGAATGGGGTACGTCAGCATTCATCCCTACCTTCGTAATGGGCACTGTAAACACCATCGTTGAATTAGCCTCGTAGTTGTGGCACTGACGGTGCTGTTCGGTCTTGTCTTTCGAAGGTCGACTGGACACAGAAAGACATCCGTGAAAACCAAGCACGGTTCCTTGTGCAACAGGATGCATCTATTCCGTTTTCACTCTCCCAGATTCCGGAACGCAGACACTTTATCAACCAGCAATGGTCGTCCTTCTTGGCCTGGTAGCTGTTTTTCTCTCTAGTAATCATCGTGCACTAAGGCAGTGTCTGCGGGGTGAATTCTTGAACCCCCCAAACTGCTGTACGCCAACTCCTATGGACGCGTGGAAGTTCACGATAAGCCCCCGCCTGAGTCCACCTTCGTCAGGCAAGGTTGTTCTCTTTCCCCTTGCCTATTCTCTCATCTTTTGATCATTGACATGATCATGGGAAACTGGATTCTAGCCTCTAACATATGTGGGGTCAGAATGCTCCCAGAGTTTTCATTCAAATATGGAGCACGCAGACAACAGCTCTTGTGTTTGACATCCCCACCACTTCCCTTTATGAGGAAAGTCAATAACGGGACTTTCTCGGGTGAATTTGGAAAGGAGCCGCTTGCCGTCTGCGGCGACCGATCCACCTTCTGGGAAAAAGATTTGGCTCCCATGCTGACCCGTTCTACGTTGTCTCTGGCTGCATTCCCTTAGGCTTGATCGGCTGTAATTCGAAAGTGTTGAGAAAAATTTGAAGTGGAAGGTTGCTATGGCATTCTATTGGTCTCGAAAGATGGTATGAATCTAGCCGATTCTTGTGCTCCGTCCAGTTGTGTCGGCCAAAGGAACGTTCTCGCGTTTTCCTAAGACGTGCCGACCTGAAGCTGCCACCTTGACGTGGTGGTTGGGCTTGAGTGCTGCAATGATCCCGCGGGCTACACTGGCTGGAACTTCGTTCCACAAGGTGCAACCATGCCAGGAAGGTCAAAGGGGAGCAGTCAGACCAAGAGCAGCGAGACCCCGTACTATGAGTAATCGTGCCACGAGGCAGTCTGGGGGCAAAGTCATACTGTCCTCTTCGACAGGAGTGCGAAGGCAGTAAGGTGTTTCCCTCAGGCGACCAGCATGTCCATATTTATGGAAGCAGCGATGCTGACTTCCTCCGAGGAAGGACGGGTTAGAAAAGGCCGGCCCTAAAAACCTCACACTTCGATCGCCCAACGGTTGACCGTGACCGCCGGCGCATTATTCAACACGATCGAAATGCTTTTAAAACCAAAGAGTCTGGTGCTGCTCAGAAGGCACCTGCTGTGCGCAGCCGCATCAGGAATGAGACAGTAATGCCTTATTCCCTGCGCCCTCGGGTTAGGCCAACCCCCTCCAACCGAGCAGGTCAGACTATTGAGTCATCGGCTCCAGGCAGGGTCCCCAAAGAAAACCCTACTGTCCGCTGCTTCGCGGGTCAGACTTTTGAGTCAGAGGCTAGGGGCGGGGTCCCCGAACAAATCCCTACTTCCTCCCACTGCCTTGTGGGTCACACTTTTGAGTCAAGGACTCAAGGTGGAATACCTCAACCAAACCACGTTCCTCGGCCTGGGCAACCGGGAAGTATCATTTGCCCGCGCAGTTCCATGTCTACCGATGTCCCTCCCCAACCCCTTCCCACCACACAAGCAAACGTCGCTGGGTCATTTGACTGTCAGTTATCTGACTGATGGGTCTTATGCTCCTCGCTGCCTATTGGCAATAAACAGAATAACACCTTTCTAAATCCACGAGATCCTTTCTATATAGGAGCTTTTAACGCCCGTATTCTATGTCAAATTGGCAAACAGGTAATGCTTACTGAAACCTTATATTCCTTTAGTATTGATGTGTGCTGTCTCCGAAACACGTATACACGACCCAAGTGTGGTTATGCATCTCAGAACGCCAAGGATGAACTCACCTCTCACATTTCTCCCTCCGTATGTCCGGTGACCCAGAAGCGATGACTCGTGGAATATATGGCGTGGGAGTTGCACCCAGCCCCAGAGCTGAACGCGCTTTGCTGGAATGGATCCCAGTGAACAGTCGTCTTTGCACCGTCCGGTTACCCAGCTCAATCAAGCTCAATGCCTCTCGGCATAAAAAGCGGTGCCTGTTTATAGTGTATGATTATGCCCCAACGGACTGCAGTTCTGATGCCGAGAAGGATAATTTCTATCGAGAGCTATCCGGGTTCATTCGTCAGGCCAAAAGCACTGACATTGTGATCCTTGCAGGCGATATGAATGCTCAAGTAGGTCGTCTTAGCTCCTTGGAATCACATTTGGGCGGTCGATTTGGAGTCGATGCTCGTCGCACAGACAACGGAGAGCGACTCCTCCAGCTGTGTGCTGATTATGAGCTGTTTCTGGCAAGTACGAACTTTCAACATAAACGTTCGCATCGCGTAACCTGGCGGCCACCAACTGCAAATCAACCGTGGACCCAGTTGGATCACGTGGCCATCAGCCACCGGTGGAGAGCCACAATTCAAGACTGCCGTTTCTTCTGGGGCACACTACTTGATTCCGATCACGCCATGGTGCGTGCACGCCTAACAGTTCGCCTCCCTTCAGGCCCTCGCAAATTAGCAAGAAGCATGCCAATCCACTATCTTCGAAGAACTATCGTACCTCAACAGTACCGATCTGAGCTAGCCCAACAACTCTCCAGAGTAAACCAATACCGTGGTGGCAGTGAGCATGTGGACGAAGCGTGGCAAAATGTGAAAGGAGCTATGTTAGCGGCGTTCAATGCTGTCTGTCCGACTTCTCCAATTCGACCACAAGATCACTGGATGTCGTCGAGATCGCTATCCATGATTGATGGCAGGAAATCGATACCTACAGGCAACGAGTACGACGGCGCGCGCAAATCCCTCAAACGCCAAATACTGTAGAGCCTAGGGAAAGACCGAGAGCTCTGGTGGACATCGAAAGCTCGGGAGATGGAGAAGGCTTTTGCTACGGGAAACAGCCGTGCCCTATATCAACTGATACAATCGACTGGCCCCTAGGAAAGCAACGGTCAGTGAAACGATAAGTGAAAAAGATGGCTCACTAATTCACTTGCAAAAACGTCGGCTGGAAAGATGGGCCGAACACTCCGAAGAACAGTTTAGCTGGCCTCCTGCAACCCAGCCTGTAGAAATAGTGCACACGGGCGAAAGGAATGTAAACCTTGATCGTTCGTTGGAAGAAGAAATAAAGTACGAAATATCGATACTAAAACGTGACAAGGCGCCAGGACCAGACGGTCTCTATCCAACCCTCTTCAAAGAAGGCGGAGAATCCCTGATGACCATTCTAACAAAAAGTAATTGGTGTGATATGGAGTGAAGAGAAAGTGCCTGCAGAATGGGGCATGTCGACAGTTATCCCTATCTTCAAAAAGAGTACGCGGACGTTGTGTGAAAACCACCGTGGCATCAGCCTGGTAACTGTGGCATCGAAGATCCTCTCTGGTCTTATCTTTCGACGGTTGACTGAACACAGCGAGGGGCAGATCCGTGAAAACCAAGCTTGGTTCCATCCTGCAAGAGGGTGCATCGATCACATCTTCACCTTGCGACAGATTATGGAACACCGACACTGCTTCCAGCAACCAACAATGGTTGTGTTCCTTGATCTGAAAGCTGCCTTTGACTCTGTGGACCGCCAGGCACTATGGCAGTATCTGTGGAGCAAAGGTGTCCCCCATAAATTCTTGACCCTCCTTAAGGCACTGTACGCCGACTCCCGCGGCCGTGTGAAGGTCTACAGGAAGCTGTCGCCTGAGTTCACCACATCAAGTGGTATCAGACAGGGCTGTCCTCTTTCACCTTTCCTCTTCAACTTCATCATTGATACGATCATGGAAGACTCACTATCAGCCTCCCGGGGCGTCCGCTCACAGACGTCGAGTACGCATGCGACATTGCTCTTCTTGCATCTGACCCCGTGGTAATGCAAACAATATTAAATAGTCTAGATAATTCCGCCTCACGGTTTGGCATGCGCTTCACACCGGCAAGTGTAAAGTGCTACTGCAAGACTGGGTAAGCTCGGAACCCAACCTCATGCTTGCGGATGAACCGATTCAGGTAGTAGACAAGTTTGTCGACCTTGGCAGCTGTATCAGTCCCGGTGGTCTCGCGAAAGATGATACTTCCATCCGGATTGGGAAGGCCAGAGCAGCTTTTGTGAACCTGCGTTACCTGTGGCGTAGGCGTGACATCGGTTTATCCGTCAAGGGTCGAGTTTACAATGTTGCGGTGCACTCCATATTATTACATGGATAGGAAACCAGGCTGCTGCGCGCCGAGGACGTCAAAAGGCTTTCAGTGTTTGACCATCGATGTCTTCGGAGCATTGACCGAGTCTGGTGGGAAAACCGGATCAGTAATCCTGAAGTTCGTCGAATAGTTTTCGGAAGAAATAACTCGCCTACGATAGATGAACTGATCACTCTCCACAGGTTGCGCTGGCTTGGCCACGTGCTCCGTATGCCAGTTGACCGACTTCCTCGTAGAGTTCTTTTCTCGCAACCAGGTGAAGGGCTGAAACGAGCCAGGGGAAGTCAAACAATGACTTGGCAGCGAAGTATAAAAGCAATTACCAGCAAACTCAGCTGCGCTGGTCACTGCCGTCTTTCTGGATGGGGACCCCGAAACGGGCCACATCAATGGTTAGAGACACTGTCAGATATGGCCTAGTCGCGCCCTCAATGCAGCTCGTGCATCCAAACTATTGCCTTCAATGCATAGCTCCCTTCCCAATCCCCCCACTTAACAGTTCTGTATTTACGCACCAATTTATCATCTCCTGCCTTCAATGTGCAGCTACCTACCCTCCCCAAATCATCGGTGAACGAAACTGTTGCAGCTACAACCACTGTACGACAAGTACCCGGTTTCTTACAGCCGATAATGATGATGATGATGATGATTTCGTAAGACATAGCCATGGATCCAGGGGTCGTACCTTGGTTTTACGGATCTGAATGGGTACGATCAATGACTATACGCGACTTTAGAACTGATATCCAGCTATGATGCGCGGCCAACCGCACCTAGCGCAGAGAGAAGAAGACTGGACCTTCAGAGGCGAGCTTTTACTGCCTCAACCAAAGGCAAAGTACAACCAAGAGCACTGTCGAATATATATAATTTGGGCGTTTTTGGGGAACGATAAATTTGTTAACACACACAAAGTGCAATTGGCCAATAGGACCGAAGCGCGGTCCTTTTTGAATAATGTGCAACATGGTGAAAGGGGCGCGAAAATTCAAAATTCAAGTTTTCAGGAAATAAGTTTGGCAATAACTCGACAATCGGTTCTCGGCAGCTTTGCAGGAAATCCATCAGCTGCTCCGTGGAAGGCTCATGCCAAACACTCATCACTACCGCGGCTCTGGACAGGCAGGATCGGCACGTCAGTGCGACCACTGCAAGTGAGCCTTCTACTTCGAAGCTGTGTCAACAAACTTCAAAGGAGAGGTGTTAGGCGAAATTCCACACTGAAACCGCTCGCAGTTAGGCGCTGCTACGTCCAAGAAGCCTATCCCGCACACGATTGGCGTAGTGTGGATCCACTTGCCAACAATGGTGCAGTATCCACCGGATGACGGTTGTCAATGGCACCTCCAGGCGTCGGAATTTCCAGAATGTTGTCACCGCATACACTTTATATATGACGCGCTGTACAAGTGTCTTTGACCCGGCTTTGGGTGTCAGTACTCTGTGCACTCTTGGCGGCTCTTTTAGCGAAAAAGCTAGCTTGGGCGGATCATTCCGAACACTAAGCTGAGGCATTACCGTTGTTACACCCGTCACGTGGATCCTGTGGAAGACTCAGATTTCAGTTGTTATCAACCTCTGCTGGCCCAAGAGCTGAACATTCCACACAACATCCTTAGCTGTGAGGTCGACTCGGAATAAGTTCCTGTAGCGGCAAGACCGTGTCTCGTACGTAGTGTTAGCCACACGGTCATAGTTAAACTCCGCTATGCTGTTCGCGATGCCGTCATCCTGCTGACTCGGTATCGGAGGAGGCTTAGTAGTTGTAGCGGGGACCCTCAGCTGTGTGAGCATCTCTGTCGGCTTAAGTCGTTTCTCGAGAATCGCCTCTACCTTTACTAGATTCATTGTGAGTAGACCGAAAAGAACCTCGTCGCCAAAATGTCAAGTATCACCAGGACGATCACCGCTATGCATGACGTAAGAACGTGCGCTCAACCCCCCGGCCGCGACGTGAGCCCAACCACTCCTAGCGCAGAGGTAGACATTTGGAGGACAGCTTTTAGAAACTTCAGCAGTAATAATCTCAGTCATTACAGCCTCTGAACTTGGTCGCTTTGTGTAGAACTATCCGAAAATTCAAAAGCTTCATTAGTGTACGTGAAAGTACGTTTTATTTACTTTGGCACCGCATTTCGGGTGTACGCTTCAGTGACAATGTCTTCGGTGATTCACCCACTTATTCCGAAACTCGGTGAGTGGGTTTTGTAAGCTTACAGTGGATTCTTTACCGAACCTAGGGTGACACCACTGTCTTAGAGGATAACTTTAGATTTGGGATTGGACTGTTAAATCAGATAAGGAACTTATAATAAATCATAATACTTGTTCAGCTGTAACACACTTTTGGTGCCTAGTTTCCATACCAGCCGAAGGGCTGAGATACTGTAAGGTTTCTCAAGCAGGTTTCAGGAGCAGTCGAGATGCTGAGGTTGAGTTTGAACCACGGGCCTTCCGGTCAGTAAGTTCACGTCTTAACCACTGAGCTATCTCGAGCTCAGGAACCGCGTGGTCTCAATGTAGCATGTGGGTCCCGTTGCCGAACCCGTAATTGATTTTTAACGTGCGCGACCTGGGTCTCTTGCCTGTCGAGGATACTAACTGTTGATTCTTGCTGTGAATCAACAGTGGTCAGCGGTTATTATTCTTTTCTGTTCTGGCTATTCATGAGTAGCGTGTTTTACGCCCGTTTGTTATGACGCCGTTTCGTTTCCTTGCTGCTCGTTTCCCTGGTTTTCGCTCCTGCTTAGAGTCTGTTTATTCCCTAATAGCTGATATCAAGTCATCATCAAAGACAGCACAACATCAGTGTTGACACTGATGCTTCAGTGCCGTAAGATTTGTTGCCTGTTCGTTTTCGCCTGCAAGTTCGTGTCAGCTCTACCTCTTTTCGAGTGTCCGCTCTGACGGGCATCGAACCCAGAGCTCCTCGGACGCTAGGTGAGCGCGTTATCCACTAAACCATCTGGACGCCCCAGGAGTCCCTGTTTTTTTATTACCTGTATACCGTATCTGCCAGATAGCTTTTGAGATTTGTTTTAAACGGGTTGAAGCCCGTAATCTGGTTCGGCACGTAGTACGAGATACTGCATCGCGCCGTCAGCCAAAAACAGTTCCGTACCTCCCGATTGATTGTTTTCTGCGCCGTTATCTCTGTATATGTCCAATTTACACTGACTGCCCGTATCTGTACATTTGTGCGTCATTTGGTACTTATTTGCTATTGCTTCCAGAAGGCCCTGCTGCCTCACTGACCGTCTTTCTGCTCTCATTGATTGCGCTATTAATCGTACGTTTTGCATAATTCACGATGTTCATTAACCTGTTTATCCATGGAACCAGTTCTTACAGTTCTCAATACATCATCTTCTGCCCTGGTCCGTCTGTTCCCATTGCCTACTGAATACGAACTGCGTATAGTCCGGTAGCCGCAATCGTCCTGCGAGATCCTTAGCTGCCCGGTTCTTACACCAACAGTATAAGGTATTTGTGAAACCTATCCGTCCTATCACGAAAATCAGTCACCGTGACGCTGACCTACGTAACTTGGAAATTGTGTTAGTCTGAGTGTAGTGTAACAGTCCGTGCACGAAACTTTCCTGCTAGAGTAGTACTTTCTGACTGGCTTCATCTATGGCAACGAGTTTATACATCTGCGTTTCAAAAATCAAGAAACATCACGCGCCATTTGTTTAGTTGTTGTGAGACAGCAGAAGGACTATCTTCAGGACCTTAGCAACGGATTTCTCGAAACCAGAGCTCACATACGTTAAGACTAGCCGATTCGCTACGAAACGATCTGAAAATGTCGGTTGCGTCATGAACTAGGGGCCTCAATACATGACTTTATTAAGCCCTATAAGGTGCAGTGATTTGGTAATTTCTTGACGTCAGGTCATTCGCTGAAATGTTATTTTTCCTGCATATTGCAGTGACGTAATCCTTTGGCACAAAATGGGCGCATACAGGAAGGAGGGGCGATATATTAGAAACTCATTACAAGGTACAAACCTAGTGCGGCAACAAGAGACCATAAAGTTTACACCTGGCCTTCTGTTGGGTCTTGCTGAACGGTCGTGCAACTACGTATAGGACCTTGGCTTCCTGTTCCGCCCACTATGGTATATCAAAAGGCACGGTAGCTTCAGACAGCCCTTCATGGAGACAAGGGAATATTATTACAACCGTATTTATAGGGTCATCACGTAATGTTCCACAAGGTCGTGCTAGAATCTCCGTGAGGGGACGAGAGGCGTCTGACCAAAGATGCTCGATCCAGATTGGCTGACATTCTGACCAATCAGGGCATGCCTTCGTTTGGTCCGTAGCCCGCTCGTGACACATCCGTCCAGTTGACGTACTGTTCGGTTATTAGGGGGGGGGGCTGGACTCTGGACACCTTCATTCGGTAATTCTTTACATCAGCGACTACAGCAGATGCACTCAGCGGATTGGAATAGCGAACCACAAGGCTCCTTTAGGTTGGATGTTTCTACTCGCGTGGATGACGGTGTCAGCTGGTGGTATCTGTTTCTTCTCTTGACTAATTTTCGGTTAGCGAAAGTGTGAAAGCTGGAACAAACATATACGTGGCATACCACCTGTAGCTGGATGACTGAAGTGTACCATTTTGTTTTCCTTTACTTTTTTAGTTTACGAGCCCGCTGATGGTTTCTTCCAGCTAGTCTATCACGTTAGGCATCACAGATGGACTACCTTGTCGTTTCCAGCAACTGACGAAACGTTGGTGCTCGTGAGCTTACACTTGTTCGGTGTGCAATCAATCTCGACAACGCATAATATTCGGCGCTATAGAAGTGTGCAGAATTTAAAACTTAACTTTAGGTCTTTGTCAGTCGTCCTGTTAGTTCCAGTACTACAGTAATCCAGTTGGAAGAAGTGATCACACCACCTAGAGTCTTTCGCTTTGGCCATATCCTAGAGATCAACGCATTTTCGTATGCGACTTGAATAACAACTTTCTACTTGTCGGCCAATGGGATTCTCTGGACTTATGGTGTCTTTTTTCTGTATCTTTCCTTCAGGTAGATTCTTCATTCTAGCGATCTAGCTATATTAGTCCAGAAACAGTATTCTTGTTTCAGTGTGAAACACGTAGCCACTCGAACCTTTCACCTGTTGAATCCATGTCGTTCATTTTCCCCGTGACACAGGCTCGAATAGCTTTTTTGGAAGGTGAGCGGCGTGGTCAGGAAAACCTCAAACAAGATTTGGTTCGTCGTATCAAAATGTTAGAGTATGCCTTGAAGCAGGAACGAGTGAAATTTCACAATTTCAAGGCGAACGTAGCCTCCGGTGGTGGAAGTGTTGCATCACAGAAATCGACTGCTATCGACTGCTCAACACGAAGTTGTCGAACCGAGTTGGAATCGTCACGCACTACCAAAACTTCAGCAATAACTGCGGATGCGAAGTTGGCCCATTGCACCGAACAGATGAAAGAGATAAACGCAAGGTGGCTGGAAAGTCGGACACGACTAAAAAAGTACGTTGTGTAATCTATTCTATGCAGTTGAGGCGTCGTTCGGGGGCACCGGTCCCGGATATTTACAGATGTAACCACATGCACTCTTGGTCTTGGGTAGCTAGGCCAATTCACATACTACATACACATACTACATATAGTTTTTTCTAAAATTCTTCAGGACGGTTTCAACGCGGAACAGTCAGTATGTCCATGAATGCGAGGTGTCTTTTCCTTGGAGGTTTTAAATGTGTGTGTTTGTACCCACTCTTCCGTTTTTATTGTGTTTGAGAATGACGTTTTGCATGTAAGGTTGATTTCAAATTTTTGCGCCGTGTTTATTTTAGTATTATACTTTTGCAACAGCCCTGATAGATAGCCCGTCAGCTGATCAAACAGCATCTTGTGGGCTCAGTTTAGTTAGAGTGCAATCGCTTGTGTGTTCCGACGTCTTGGAACGCCTTACGACATCTTAACTTGATTTGGTTTTCTACACAAGAGCCTCATGGGAAGTCGGGTGTCCTCTTTCATGCAAGTGAAATGTTGAACTACTCACTAGGGGTAGAAAATTGGTCCATTATGAGAAATTAATTGAGGAGGTTGAGGCAAGCACTTAAATGATTTCTGAAAGATATTTTTTCCGTCGATGGAGCTTTCCATAAAAGACGCTGCCGTATAGTCGTGATTCTCACTATTCTTTGTAGAACGCCATTTCAATTGGCTGACTAATGTTCCCTTTATCTCCTGCATTTCCAAACATTCGGTACTGCGAACCATGCGGTTGTTACGAGTACGTTCAGTCTACGAGGACAATAAATCAATTATTTGCTTTTCAGGATTTTACAGGAAATCGGATGTACGGACGCAGTTCTGACCTCAAGACAAGCTCGTGTGCTACAGTTGCTGAAGCACAATCCAGCTTGGCGTGGGGCGTTGGAAATGGTAGGAGCCTCCGATCTGAAAGATGCGTGGCCTGCTTCCCGTAACATCGGTGATACTAGGTCAGTTCATGGTCGAGATATTGAAGATGTTTAGAATTTCCCCTTGTTTTCCTATACTTTTATTCAACTTCGATTTCTTTCCAAAGCGCTTCAGACGATCCTCTCAAAGCGGCCCTGGCTGAGATGGATGAAGCGGTGCGGGGTGACTACGGGTCCGCATCGGATGCCCCGAGAAACATGGAATCTTCAAATGATGAATTCGCTGAACCAGATACAACAGGCCATTCCTTAGGAAACTCAGACATGACACCATCCTCTGATGGCATTCGAATCAACCGCTTCCGCCGAACCGGCGGGGCTCATTCTCAGTCTGGAGAAAGGAAGTCCACAGGCCTGTCCATTGACAGTCAGGTAGGTTTTTTTAATAACAGATATGGTCATTAAGTATGCGCTGCAGCCATCGCCTGTCCATTCATTCAGTTTTGACCTTGAGGGATACGCGCTTACCTCCGAAGTTCACGACTGCACGTGGCTTGCAGCGCGCGAACTTCCTCGCTCATGTGTACAAGAAACTGGACATCCTGGCGTCTGAGCTGAACTGGTCCGACTGTCAACGGGGCGTTCACCTCTGGCAGGTAGGCGAATAAAGCTACTAACCAAGGTGATGATCCTAACAGACGATGTGCGGTAACTCCCAAAAAGTTCAGAAGAACGCTCCCTGTCCATGCTGAGTAGAGGACACACCCAGGAGAGAAAAGAGTTCATTTCGCTGTAGTGTTCTCTCTTCGGAGAGATCAATGTAGTAGTTCAAATGGCTTCACACTGATCCTTGACCTGTGGAGAATCGAAAGCTGTGTACGCCAAATCTCATTGAATGGTATAACGTGAGCGCAATTTTCGGTGTCACGTAAGACTAAATAGGCCGCGCTGATACAGAAACCGTCGAAACATTGTAGGGTTTATGACCCCACCCCCCTTACAGGAGTATACTTTAAATTTATACCTCGTTGGTTGTTTGCTGTTCAGATGCGTTCTGTTGATGCTTTTTTATATAGCCCGTCTTCCATTCTGTCTGTAAACAAATAAGATGTAGTTGTGCCCATTCCCCCTTAAGTAACTAGATGGCTCAGGGGTCAAAGTGGACTCTAACGTTGGACAGAACCATGGCTCTGATCTACTAATGCTTTTCCCTTTGTTCCTTGCCGTGCTTGAAAGCCGAGAAGCGCTTCTTTCGGGTCACATGACAGCTGTATTCCGGAGGGGTTCCACAATTAAACTGTTTGCTTGTATTTTGACCCTGGGGAGCTAGGTTTCCTGAGCTTCCCAAATAAATCGTCTTCAAGTGTGTATTTTATCAAAATCCTAGCTTTGTGTGAATAATTCAATGCAATTTAATGTCACCCGTGATTATTTGACCGTCGCCACGTACCATTCCAGTTTTATGTTCCTGCAATTTCCAGCATGGTGGTTCATTGGATACCTCGGCTGTCTCGACCGTGACCTCGTTCATTGACAGCCTGAAACCAAGTGGAAGTCCCGGGCAAGTGAAACGAATTGGACATGGAGGTAATTTGGACAAGGAGATCATGGTAAGTATTCTTGTCATTCTTCTCGTTTCACGACTCCAAGCTTGGTGAATACTTGGCGTTGTTTAGGGGTCGCTTCCATCGTTTGATCGGTTCTGCTGTTTTTTCTCGAGCTTGGGTTTTTTTACCTGTTCTCAGCAGGCCCAGTATCTGGGAATGGCTGGCTGAATTCCGTGTAACGTTTTCCAAAGTGTCGTTTTTTGCCATTTTGTGTGCAGCAAATGGCTGGTGTCGCGGAAATGTCGGGTACTTCTATCCGGCTGTTCGAAGGTTTCGAGTGACACTGGCGCGTACACTTCGGTTTCTTGTCGATAACCGTGACATCTGGTTTCATGGCCCAACGGAGATTCCCACAGTGTTCCTCCTGACAGACCTCTCCGTCCTGTTGACTCTGTCGTGTAATGACAGCAGGTCTAAGCTCACTTCGCTGCATGGATAGTATGTTTTTGAGGGACATTTGAGGTGGTTTAAACCATGCCTTCTATCTTTATCTCGTTGGAGTCAGTAATGTAAGGTAGCTTGGTTGTGTTGCTTGGTTGTTCGTTAGTTCACCGGGCTTGGCCGTTGGATTGCAAACGTTTCATCGCCAATCGAGATGACATCGTCGGTGCGGGGTTGAGTGACCCCACCAACACGTGTTCGTGTGATTGAATAACTAACCCCCTGTCGTAATTCGTGGGCCAAATTATGTAAGTTTAGATCCGATGACAATCAGAATAGACTACGTTTTTGGACAAGTTTTTTCTGTCTGTCGTACGATCGTGTCAGAGGTCAAAATCATCGTAGCGGGGTTCGTTGCATAGGGTGTTGTATCTTTGCTCAACTACGCTGGTCGGTCCTCCAACCCTAAAATTCGCCCTAGGGATGTTCCCATGCTACTTCTCATGTTCTGGTGGTTAGAGGGCGAGGTGGCTCAGAACGTGAATTTACTGACCGGAAGGTCCGTAGTTCGAACTCGACCTCTATACCTCGACTTCCGTCTAGGTTTGGGTAACCTGGCAGTATCTCAGCCCTCTTGCTTCCTTCGGGTGGCATGGCAGCTAGGCACCGAAAGAGTGTTACAGCTGAACGATTACCTACCTGGTAGTTAGCACCACGGGATTTCGTTTCGATGTCCCAGGTTCGAATCCCTGTTTAGCCTCCCGCAACTTTGCACCGGGCTCCTTCAGGTGCTGTACAACCAATAAATAAACACGCAAAAGACATTAATTTAGCAGGCGATAAACTTGCGTCGGCGTTTAGTCGGATTCAGTCACATTTTAAGTCTTGGTAGTTGTCAACAGTTATACCTACGACACTGCCTATTTGGCCCTTCTGATCAAAAATGAGGGCTATCAGCATTCCATGAAACAGGTGTGGGCGTAACACTCGCGTGGGCCAATCACATCTGACGTTTCAACCTCCGGTTCAGATATACTGGCATTCGTCTATGTTACAGCTTCTTGTGGAATGTAATGTTGGTTCCATGGATAAGGAAGCTGTCAGATAAGCAAAGTCGGCAATCCCATTTTTTAACCTCATGACTTTCATTCCTTTTTGTGTTTCCGAAGTGCTGTCATGTACTTCGTTTATGCTGAAGTATCGAGCAAGTTTGGCCATTGAGTGTAACACTCCACTGGTAAATCTGAGCAAACAGTATTGTCACTGTGATTTCCCCTCTTAGGGGATCGAGCGCCCGGTTTGGGAACTAGACGATATTTGCTCGTATGGTATTTAGGGCTTGCTTCCTTTTGGTGGAACTGACAAAAAAAGCTGCGTTTCGATGCGGTTTCCCCTTTGATTTCTGACTCTTGAGGATAGATAATTCCTGTTCTCACTGTCCACCGTTACTCCAGTTCATTGTTATTTCGAACCTGGTTGAAACAGACACATGTTCCGTTCCGGTTCTCTCTGATTATGTAGGACTTCATCAACTGTCTTTCCGATAAGACTGGGGACACGTCCCGTCCCACACCCAACAGCGTCGTAAGTGGTGGACAGTCGCTTCATAATACAACTGTGACCACTGATTGGTCATCGGAACGCCAAGATCTACCCTCCAACACTGCATCAGAATCCATAGAAGTAGCGGGTAAGGAAACCAATCCAGCGGAGGGTCTTCTACTCGGTGACCTTGCCAGTTTGACTGTGGCGAATGAGGCAGAAAATGTCACAGGTTAGTAACATACTGGTCGTTTTCTCAAGCTTCATCTTGTTGCGTTTACTTCCAACCCCTTTCACTGTGTTCTTTCACCAAGACTTGTATACGTTTATTCTAAAAATTCAAACTGTCACTACCTAAAGGTCCGCGGGTGGTGACCTAACTTAGTCTTACATGAGAATGATATGGCACACGGAGTTCTTTGGCCTTTTAATTTATTCTGGTGTGCTTTAGACGGGTTTTAACTTTGGATGATATGAGAAGTTAGTTTTAATGAGTGGCTTTTAGTTTCTCGAACCCAAACTCTCCAACACGTTTGTGGTTGTGCAGTTCGTCCATGAAGCAATCTCATAAGCAGAAAGTTGATCATTGTCTGTTTACGCCCCCAACCGACTATAGCTCCGATACCATCAGAGACAATTTTTATGACTCCTCGTTTACCTTGTTATGGCGCCTAAAAGCTCAGAAGTCGTTGTGGCTTCCAGGTGTTTGAATGCACAAGTGGGCAGATTAGTGCATCCGACTTGGATTGGACTGTGTACGTGCAGACAACGGCTTCAGCTGTGTGCTGATAGCAGACTGTTTTTATGCAGTCCTATCTTCCGAAGTAACGAAGGTCGTCTGGTCACATGATATTCTCCCATAGCGTGCCAACCACTGACCCAAATCGATCACATCACCATCAGTTATCGACGGTGTGGTAACTGACTGCCGCTCGCTTTGGAACACTTGTGTGAATTCTGACCATGCACTCGTCCGGTGTCATTTCTCTGTTAGCTTTCCAGTTCTGCGTATGGAGCGGACGAACCGCTTAGCGACTGAGAGACTGGAAGATCCGTAAGTTAAGCGAATTTATCAAAACCGTCTGGGCTCTCTTTCAACCGCTTCATCGTCGGATGTCAATTCGTACTGGAAAGATTTATCCACATCCTTGCACAATCTTAAGGGTTTCGGCTGTAGTACGGCACTGCCAACTCCACTCAAGTGCTGGATATCAGACAGAACAGTAGCGCTACCTGGACCTCGGAGGAATATTCCCGCCGGTTCCGGACGTAATTCAGCCCGACGAATTATCAGACTTCATGTGAAAATTGGCGTGCTCACTGACCTTTAGGCCTGGTGGATGTGGAAATTCATGAAAATGGAAGGGGCGAAGAATGCTGGGAATGTCCGAAGTTTGTTCCGGTTGAACCTTGAGGCCGGCTCCAGAAACCGCCTGTGAGCGAAACGATCAAGAGTCAACGCGGTGCGGCTATCTTCAATAAAGAAGGACATCTCGATCGCTGACTCGAGCCCAATTATCGTGGCCGCCTGCTGCTACTCTGCGGGATTTTGAACCGCACTAGAACCCTGGATGGTGGACTTGTACATACCACTATTACTAACCGGAGAAGTAGTTGGAAGCTGCCAACAAGAAGACATTTGACCTGATCTACCAAAGATGAAGTCCTCTGTGGGCATTCTTAGCCCACTGAACTTTTCAGTTCAGATTACCTGGTTGTGGTGGAAACACTTCGAAAGGTAAGCTGGCGCCAGAGCCCTTACCTGTCCACTTTAGGGCCTTGAAAACGAGCAAATAAACTGTTTGTACAGCAGCGGCACGTCCGTGTCAGCTCGGATGATGCAGATGGTGACAGTGAACGT
The DNA here is from genome assembly GCA_004794785.1 of Opisthorchis felineus. Taxonomy (NCBI): domain Eukaryota; kingdom Metazoa; phylum Platyhelminthes; class Trematoda; order Opisthorchiida; family Opisthorchiidae; genus Opisthorchis; species Opisthorchis felineus. Next base: position 996,713 of record SJOL01007764.1, on the reverse strand, counting down.
TTCAGTTCCGTGGCGGTGTGCGCTTACGTGTGTACGAACTGCAGTTTTTTCCCTACATTATGCGAAGATCGCTCAAGCAGTTTGGGTGCTTGGTGTGCTATAGTTTAGTGGTGGTTTTCGGCGTATTACTTTATTTACTTGATTCGTGTTGTCCAGAAGTTGTTCAATCATGATACGCAGCAGAAATTTTACACAGTAGCTTTCACCAGACACATCGTGTCTTATCCGACCTCACGACTTTTCCTCCCTTCCCCCCATAGAAGGCGACACTGGACATATTGCCTCCTCATCCAGGGACGCTTTCGACTCCAATGCCGATCGCGCAAACGCTAGTGGCATCGCTGGCGATGTGGAAAACAGTCGCATTTCGACTACCTTCGGCTACCAACGGTGGACTCCTCGTTTTACTCTCCGCGGTCACTTTGACGGTGTCCGGTCGGTAGCATTCCATCCAATTGAACGTGCTGTTTTCACAGCGGGAGAGGATGCCTGTGTGATGCTATGGAATTTAGATAAGGAGGAGCAGTCTGGATCGGCAAGTCCTTGGTTTTTACCATTTAATGGGTACAGCACTTTCTTCATGTACCTCTTTGTTGTGCTGTCATGAATGGGTTGGTCGCTAATTTTCACAGCTGTCCGCATGTCCAGCCACCGATAATCCGGTTTACCTCGGAATCGGCTCAGTGCAACACATTTTTTTAATGCTTGTGTCCAGTGACCTAACCATCCATTAACGGACAACTCCGTATCGGACGTCGGTTATTCGTCTTGTTTTTTTCCAGCAATCAGGCTAGATTTATTAGCGGACCACTTCTACCTATGTGTGCGTCAGTCAAACCTCCAAGGGCAAAAAAACATTTCAGACAACCGAGTTCCTGTCGGATAAGTTGTGGGAGGGAAAGATACACAAGCCATAGTTTTCCCATGGGAAAATCCCCTTTCATATCCGCAACTCGGTGAGCTTAAGGTGACTGCTCACCCCACATTTGCTTCTCGCGTCACCGTTTGTCTTAATTTCACTTAATTCAAAAGTTCATATTTTTTGCAACTTGACATCGGTATTGTCGTGATCGGTTCGTTGTATTCCTGTAGATTTCACGTAACTGGACCATGAGGGACAGTGATTTGTTTATACATGACTTTGCAGTCCTTTGAGAAGACTGCAACCTTCATCATAACACATGAAGAATAACTTTCTGGAAGAAAATTGTTTGTATGGAATATCTTTCATCTGTTGATTGCCGGTATATTTCGATCATTGAGGAAAATTTTGGTGGTAGTTCTGTCATTTCCAATTTGAACGGCGTCACTCTTCTTATTTCTAACGACATCTTTTGTCGGCGTATACAGTGGTTCCCCCGATAGAGACCGACCGTGGGACCTTGTCAAATTAGTCTCCTGTTAAATCTTTGTTGAAGAGATCGATTGGATTTCTGACAACTTTGAAACAACCTTGATGTTTTTTTAATTTCAAATTCTTCGCGCTTCTTGAATGCCGTTTACAATATAATTTACTCACAATGGTCAATAAACATGAGTTGCCAATAGTGTCAAAAGTGCCCGTTTTCACAAAATGTCATTGTGTGCAACATTTTCCATAGTCATTTGTCCGTTTCCCGATTGATCATCTCATAGATTTCCTAACACCAAATTTGGCACATTGGTCAATTGTCGTACCTCAGTAGTTGAATAATCGGCTTCCACTTAATCGCATCCGTTGATGGTCTGCATGATCGGGGGTTCCAGACTGGGTGAAGGCAGCCTAGAATGTCGGCATCTTGGTGTTTTTCCGCGTTCGAATTATCAAGATGCCCAGGCCTTACTGACCTTAGAAATGGTACCCACTGTATAATCTATCTGGCAATTGAATTATTTGCTCATGACCAAGCAGTAAACTTCTGCAGAATGGACAACAGCTGCGTGAGTGGCATTTGAGAAAGAATACTCCACTCTACGTGTATCAATGGGGTGAAAAGGTGCGCCCACATGTATTGAATACGAGCAGGTTAACTAGCATCTCATTCAACTGCTGCAACGCCTTGAGAGGATTGCGAGGTCAGGGTAAAATCCATCAACTAAGAACGAAGCACCATATCATCTGCCTCGGTATGAAAGTCGGAGGGTACAGTCACTGTTGTTTCCACCAAAGCACATCCTGAACAAAATGTTATCTCGTTTGTTTCTGTTTCGCTACATGAATCGAAGGCTCGAAGAGTACGCTGACAAATGATAGTAGAGCCACACTTATCAAGTTTATGTAGTCGCTTCATACTTGAGTCACGACGCATGTACTCGTCGATGTTGGAATAACAGTCCTGATTCCACAGTACTGCTTGGAAGTTCCAAATCTTCCGTAGCCCTTGGTTGCATTCTCTTAAACCGTGCATCAAGCTCTCCTTTGCTATTCTGAAATCCGAATAAACTCGGACACTGAGGTCAGTATCCCGACTCAGCAGGTTGTCTATACAGTGCCAGTTTTGAATAAATAGGGCGATTTGCAGCAGTTACTCAATTACAACGACCATTTCAATTTCCAAATGCAACTGGACATCAATGCCGCGTAAACAGGCTATCTCATCTCTTTTCGCAGTCCCTATGAATGGGAGTTGCAGTGATCACACTTATTCCTGTGTCTACGTTCACTGCAAGCAGTCATATTGCGTCAGTTGAGCTTGTTCCGTTTTTTTTTTGCGTGATGGTCATGCTCGCCATCCGTTTAACACAGTTATAGGGTCTCGTCCTCAGAAGTTGAGTTTCCTGACATGAACTTTACGAAGCGAGCTTAAAAGGATCTTCCGATCAGACGATGTTGAACAACACTTATCAACTGTGCCGTTTCTTAGGATTCAGTCCAAACCACTCCCTGGATTGCGCTACCGATCAAGTGGAAAACTCCAAGCTTAGCTCAACGCGGTTGATAATGTGGTCCTTCATTCCATCCGTGACTGCTGCAATAAAACCAAAAGCAGGATCTATTGAGTTTGTTTGAGAACACTAGACTTTAACGGGATAGCCGTAGTGACCTTTTACCCTCAAACAGGAGGTGTATACTAGACTACTATTGTTGCCTAAGTCAGACCAACGTTTTCTTTGCGCTTCGTTAATGGTTGCCTTTATTGCCATGAGAAATTATGGTCATATTATGGACATTCTTCTTCCAGGCCTGGTCCCATGCAAAGCAGACAGGACGTGGTTCTGCTCCCTACTCAATGGACGAACTTGATCCGTTCCACGTCTACCGCGGTCACGACGGCCCTGTACTTTGTGCAGTAACACCGAGCGCAGAAGTTGCCCATTCCATCCCCTACGCTGCGGTCACCGGTGGGTTAGATGGGACGGTACGTACATGGCTCATCCCACCCCATTCCACCCATCCGGAATTGTCCACGGCGAATGAAACCGAGGCGGTGGTTGACTGTGGTGAAACCTTGAGAGGTAGGCTGTGAGCGTTGTTTTTCCGTCTACTGTATGAAGTGGATCAAGTCTTAAAATTTACAATTCCTACTTGCTTGTTCCGGCAAACACTCCTCAAATTTCTGTTTATCTGTAGCCTTCATCTTACTTGTCGGTCCCATGTTATTATTTTCAGCTAACACTTCTCAACATGGCTGTTTTGCGGTAATTGCTCCGGCTTCTTTTGTCAGCATCACAGAGTCCATTTCGCTAAGTCATGCTTTGGACATAAACTACCGAAGAGCACTGGCTGTGCTCATACAGGAATGGGTCTTCGACGCCCAATCGTGATTTGGAAACTATATTTGAAAGCCTAAGTGGCACTAGCTGCTGGTGTCTTCCAGGGCTGAGATCCATAGGCGCGGCGACATGTCCCAGTCAGTGTCGCTCGTGTGATTCTTCTCTACCTTTTCTCTCACTCTAATAGTTCTTTGTGCATGCAGCTGCTCTTAATTAGCACTTCATGTACGTAGAATAATGCTTGCTTGTTTACTCGATCATCCCTATTTTCACATAAACTGTAGTAGCTCCTACATACGGTTTGTTACTTTTTTCTTAAAAAAAGGACTTATCTTGCAAATGGTGTATTTCACTTATCTACTCAGTTTTATCTGTGCTGATTTAATCCGTATTGTGTGTTGCTTTACCGTATGTGGCCAGGGTCTGGTAGGTAGGTAGGTAGGTAGGTGTTTCACCGGTGGTTTGCTGATGTAGGCCAATCGATTGATTGCCAGAATGTAGCGACTCAGCGTTGCATGTGTCTGAAAGCATTTCTACCTGTACACTCACCCGCATCCACACAGGCCCCACCGTCTCGGCAACCAACCGGAGTTGCTGTGGTGGCACACCATGTATCAAATTCTATCAGCATCACGTGAGTAATCTGGTTACTCCTCACTAAGCGCGAAACATTCTTCCTGGTTTTCGCTCATAGTGAGGCTTAACAATAGCGCTTAGCCTTATTTGTAACGAGCTTAAGCGTTCATCTTTCGATAGACGGAGTCAGTGTGCTATTTAACTAACGCCCGTTCACCTATTGTTGGTCATCCCATCTGGATGGATGAACAAGTGTACTTTGGCATAGTTCGTGTTATTTTTTAGGGCCAGGTCACATGTGCCTGTTCGGCTAATTTAGGTTATCTATTGTTTGCGAAGTAAAAGGGAAAACTCACTACGTACTTACTTATTCAAATTTGAGCATCTTCACTTGTTCAGATGGTGTGATTCAGATGAATTGTAACATTTTAATTTCAACTGCAGTAATTACAACTTCAAGACCGGGAGTAATAGGTTCGTGAGCAGAAATAATGACCTCAGGAGCTATAATGTGAAATTCGAAAGCAGGAAAACCAATCGCGCTGCTGTTACGCATGGTCTATTAATTGGTTTTCGTCATCCAAGACAAACCACTGGGATGAAGTGAAACATGTGCCGCAGTGCTGCATAAACAAAGGGCACTGTGCCTGCCTCGACCTCAGTCGTATTGCCTGAGTAGCCTGAATGTGATAGTTTTTTTTCATAGCCGTCATTCTGGTTTACGGTGGCACTGCGGATCAGATGCGTGGCACCATCACAAACGCACTAGAAACTCTTGGCGTCGCTTTAGGGACGAACAAACGAACCTACAAATCAGTACTGGAAACCCAAATATTAAATTATAGGCGCACATTGTACGACCAGGTCACAGAAACCGGAGTGGATGCAACGTTTGGTTCAAGTGAGAAAAGGGCTACTCTAAATGTTACAATCAGCAAAGCCTTAAGATAGGTCAAAAAGTGGGGTCCCACGCCGCTTGTTAGAATTTTAAAGTCTGGAATCTCGAGATGGTGGCTATAGTTGATAAGACAGTTGCGATATAAAAGGCGGAAATTCAGTCAAACTTAGGACGGCTGTTGTAGGATTGTTGTAGGATTGTTCGAGATTTACTCAGTAACATATTCGTTTATCCGCGCCTCCAATTTTCCAGTTTCCCGTGTATAAACTTCACCCTAATAGTGGGTGGAGTAAATACAGTTTGATGTCAAGAGTGCTTGAGATGGTTTGATTAACGTTAGTTGCATGTTTCTGGCTTTCAACAGCACACTTGACCGTACAGCGTTATTTGTGATCGCTTTGTTCACGATTTTCGTCAGACCACTGGTAACAATTTCCCTCTTGTACGTCAGATGAAATGAATACTTTTGTGTAATTATTTTCAGCTCGGCTCGGGGACAAGTTCTACCGGTTTGAATTTGAAATGGTGTATTGGTCAAACGAGATAGATTCCTTACGTCCATGATTGGTCTGTTTGGGGTTGTGCATTGGAACAAACTGGCTGAGTGCAATGTTAATTCGTTCGTAACAAGGGGATAGCAGGCATACCATTTCAATGGGGTAGAACACGTCAGTTGCGGGTGCGCGAAAAACAAGCACTATAAATGGAGTAGTATACCATCTCTTATGCTGTGACATTAACATCGGAGCACCTCCACAATCTACTGGGTTTCCCTTAGCTATTCGGTAATGACGGTGGCGGTTAATGGTAGTCACCTTTTATAGGTGACACCCTCATCGGAGAAACGTTTGGGCATCTTTTGAAGGTGATCGCATATTGGAACCATTTATCGTATAAAAAATCGGATCTCTTGTAAAACTCACATCTCGTTTCGGTCGATTTACCCCCTAATTTATTGCTCCATATTTGTAGGAGCAAACTGCAACAGAACGCCACTCTCAGCTGGTTGTTCTTGCCTTGCTGTTCTCGTTGTTTTCCATCTCTCTTTTTGTCACCGACTGAATCGATTCGTCCCATTTTCTGTGTTTCGAGTCTGACTTACTGTCCACTGTCTACTTTTGAAGTACGTTCATGAGTAGACCTCAAATTATCAGTACTGGCGACGACGTGGTTTGGAGAAGTTTCAATGTCGTGCTCAGGCTCCGGCTAGTTCAAATACCTGCCACACTATCTGCTAGTGGTCTTCGTTGGAATCTTAAGGTACACAGATTTGATCCCATCCTGCCGATTTCCAGTACTTGTCCAATCATCTGCCCAGCTGGTTTCGCTTCGACGTTCGGTGCAAGACAATAAAGACCCGACCTCATGTTGTGATCGGTTGTCGCGTAGAAATGTTTCATACTCCTCCCCTCTTAATAGGTTCTCATTGTTTCTGTTTAGCGTTCACTCACTTTTCCACGGCCTCTTTATATGAACTGTTCTACTGTTTCAAACCTCGATTTATAGGTTCCTCATCTGCGGCCGTCTGGGCAGTTGCCATTCACCCCGCAAGTCCGTTAATGGTGACGGCCCACGCGGATAACACGATCGAATTTTGGTCACTCGCCTTTGGCCAGATGGATGCAACTCCGCGTAATGTGATACACCTTGATGAACAGTGCTCAGCCTTTGGTAAGTCCCTGATGATTGGATGTACCACTGCTTTTTTTATGAAAAGCGGGGATTTTTTGTGGTCTGGCAGGTGTTGTTTGGCAGTCACTCTACATATGTCCACCTCCAACCCTACTAAACAGAAGGCTAGGGTAAAACACGGAGGCTGGTTCTTATATTGACTATTCAAGCATGCTTTTCTCGCGAAATGAATAATCGACACACCAACAATGGTTACTCAGTGCTGCCGTACCAACATGAGGATTTCCAGTGCTAACTTCATGGTCATCAGTAATCGAAACTGGTGTCTGGAATCACTTTACGACTTGCTGCCACTTGATGGGCATTAACGCTACTGATTTTACTGGCAAATGATGTAGGCGGGACACGTTAACCACTATAGAAGTGGGTACGGGTCTGTATACAAATGACGCAATACTTCATCTGACCTTGAAAGATTTCTGTTATTCATTGGCTGATTGCTGTTTCTCTACTGGTGTTTTGGGTAAAGCGGCGCAAAACGGGCAATAAGGCAAGGGGATGGTGGATATTCTGCGGATCAGTAGCGTTGGTCCTTAAGGCGCTGTTCGTAACTACGGCTTCGGTACATTGTCCGTCATTAAAGCGCAAATAATCAAGGTGTGAGCAGCGTTCGCCACCTGGCGTCATTTATGGCGTCAGAAGCGAATTTCCCTGAAGTTAGGGTCTTGTATACAAGGCAAATCAGGCGTGGTCTTACTATATTGTTGTGAGAATTGGCCCTTCCCATCCCCGAGGACCTTCAAGTGTTTGGTCACCGGCCTCTCCGTGGCATAGCAAAAGCTAGCTGGCTGCAGCGAGTGCGTAACGAAGTGGCGCGCAAGTGGGTGCTTGCTAGCGAATCCGATTCGTTAGAGTGGCAGAATAAACCTACCTGGTTGTGGTTGGAACATGTGTTACCTATGCCCAACCACCGTCTACCGAAGAGAGCGTTGTTTTCTCTTCCGAGTGGTTGTTGGCGAGGGAGGTGGCTCAGTGGTTAGAGCGCGAATTTACTGACAAGAAAGCCCGTTGCTCGAACCCGACCTCGACTTCCCCTGTCTAGGCTTGGGCAACCTGGCAGTATCCCAGCCCTCGTGCTTCCTTCGGGTGGCGTGGCAGCTAAGCACCGAAAGGGTGCTACAGCTGAATGCTTTTTTCAGCTGGTGAAACGTTAGTCGAGGGCAGGCCATAATATGGTAAAGTGAAATGAAGGTGACTACAGTCAAATTGAGTGGTGTGGAATCTTCGCGCCTTATTAGCTGGCGTTCATGTGTTCCTGCCTACAGGTGGTTGCTCAGATGTGTTTGTTTTAATGCTGTCCTTAATGCTGTTCTTAGTTGTTTTTCCTAAGAACATACAGCTTCTTCGCACCAAGTCCATATTCTTCTCTTTTCTTTTCACCCGTTACCGAGGCTTCCTTCCTTCACAGTTGTATGGCAGTTAAGCACCTGTATGTATCACTGGTGTATTGCTGTCAATGATCATGAGGATATTCCCGATCGGAATTCCCTCCACTTCTTTCGTAGTTGATTATACCCTACAGAGTCAATGTTTGCTGTGGATTTGGACAACGCTGCCAAGCTTCGCTGTGAACCAATTTTCGCAATTTCACTCCAGATGGTTTGCTTGCCTTGATTTGGTCGTTTCTCTGTAACCATTGAGTATGTAATTCAGTCCCCTGTTTGGAACTTTGAACCTCCCTCCTCGACTGTACCGCTTTTTTATACCCTTCCTTGTTATCGCACTTCCAATAGACCTGGCCAAATCCCCCCTTGGCCGGGTCACCTGTTTGCACTACCTCCTCAATCGTCCGGACCCTCAGAATGCGACTCATCTGGCTGTGGGTACCAGTACTGGGTGGCTGTTCCTCCTGGATTCACAAACCGGTCAGCTAGTATCTTCTTGCCCTCCTGTACAGGAGCGTGAAACCTCACCTGCATGTATCCAAAGTAAGTCTGGTTTATTCTTTATGCATCTGCTCAGGTTGTCATTTGCTTAGAATATCGTAGTCAGTCACCCTGTCGGGTCATCCACCCGCTTTCATGAGAGTTATTAGATGGAAAAACTTCCAGATGCAAAAAGATGTTTAAACTTCCTCACCGTTTGACCACTAGTATTTCTGAGTCAGTACTGAGAACTTCGAACTAGTATTGCTAAGGCCCGCCGAATGTGTTTGTGAAAAGTAACTCTCGATAGACAAGCCGGAAACTTTTCATGGGTTGCTGTGTTCGGGTCACGTGGTTCGTATACTGGGTTACCTCTCAGAGCTTCTCTGTCTATCCATTTTGTTCGAAGGCGGTCTATTTATGACTTGACAATGAAGAACGAAAACCGTAACCAGCAAACGTAATCGCCTTGACTATGAATGGGATACAGACATGGTGCAGTTACCTAGTCCATGGCGCAAACGCATCACAGCCCTCGATATCTGCACCACTCACCAAAAAATCGGGCATTATTCTCATCTCGTGCTGTCAGTAATATTCACTCGAACTGGTCCAAGCCTCCAGCGTTTATTCATACCCATTCCATGTCTTTCTGTCTTAGGGGAAGTACAAACTGCAGCAATGGCAATAACTGCGCCTTGGTATCTTAGCTAGTGGGCCGCACCAGTGCTGTGATTGCACTTTCCTTTGGGTACAGATGTGCTCATCAATGTGCTGCTCGTCCTGGATCAACTCTTTCTTTTCCTAGACAGAGTTGTCTGGTCGCGTTATCCGCAGTTACTTCTTGCTACGTATCTTGATTCATATCGGACCATTAGCGATGGGGTTTTTCATTGGAAGAGTTTCGCTGTTCATGTGTCCCTGTGCTTGTCTGACCCACTGTGGCTTGTCTTATCAGTAAGTGGAATGACCGTAAGTACAATGCACTAGTCATTTTCTGTTCCACATATGTAAGGATCTTTCGTCTGCCATATAGGAAATTCACACTCCTTATCCATGGTTTCCATTTGTTTGGTTGGCTTACTCGTCTGTCAGAGATCAGTACAGAACGCTTGCGAATTATTACTACTGAAAGTCATTTTAGTAACGTGTTTCCAGTCATCCTGGTAGCCCGCTTGCATTCAGTGTCCACCACACGGTGAACGCTGAATATGATCAACCACGGTTGGCTTCTGTTTCGCATCCTACCTATCCACAGATTTGCCAAAAGGATGGGGTCCAAGTGGTCTTAACACTATGGCCTCTCATGCAACTCTATCCCTTCTGATCGGAGCCCATGAAGATGGATATGTGCGCTTTTATGACCCCCGCATCCCGTCGGCGGATCCGTCTGCAATTGGTTCCATCGTTTGTACGGACCAGATGGTTGCACATGGCGATGCCGTCAGCAGTCTGGCGGTAGATTCACTCGGTTTATATTTGCTAACTGGAAGTGAGTTCTTTGCTATTCACGTTCGGTTTGTGGAAGTAGAACACTACTTAGCGAAATGCACTCATTTGCAGACAAATTTGGTTTTGCGAGAGACTCACCTGGAACCCAGCTGAATCTCTCGTTTGTGATGTTTCCAGCTGGGTTCCAGGTGAGTCTCTCGCAAAACCAAACTTGTTTGTAAATGAGTGTATTTCGCTAATTCCGTGCAATTTGGTTTCACGTAGAACCTGAGGTTGACGGAAACTCGGGGACTGCGCCTACCTGATGAGCCCGAAGTGGAAGGGTGAAACCGGTCGTGGGCTGTCGAAGAATTTTCAGCAACCTTATGAGTAGTGCATTGCGAATAGAACACTACTTCTTTTCTAACTTGTGGGCTGTATAAACCTGCTAGTGGGTGACTTTAAAATGTACTTGACGGTTTAGTGTAGAGTTTAATGCCCGAACAAGAAAGCAGTAGTGTTTTTGTTGCGACCTGTATGATTCTCGTAGACAGCTTTGGCCCAAAAAATGAACAGTATGTGGACACGGTTTGCTTGTCAGTTGCTCGTGTGTTGCAGAAATCGAATGTGCTGCTATCTAGACGGTTTTCAATACCGCTGTATACGAATTCACCCAGAGGAAATGTGTAGTTTTATTATTTGATACTATTAAACCCATTGCATATTACTCTCACATACTTCAGATGCACTGGCAAACATGATTGCTTCAAGATTTCTGGGGTTGTTTTAGGCACATCTGTGGAGTTTAGGCTTTAACGGGCTATTCTTTGAATGACTGTTGATGAATCAGTTCGTCAACGCTGAGGAAGCACCAACTATACGTGGGTCCAGCCACCCGCAAGCCAATGAGTTTTGTGTGTGGGTTGGTTGGTTGATTCCTTTTGTAAGCCACTGCGACCCGTGCAAGCCCAATTTTATTGGAAGATATCAACGGTTACGACAGTCCGTTCGCTTGTGTAATATAGTTTTTTCACTTGGAAACAGACTCCAGAATTTGCACTGTCAGGATCACTTGGCTAGCTCTAATTCAGGTTCTAATGGTTTGTATTGGGCTGCGTTAGATTCTGCCATATTCGGAACGGGCTAGTGGTTATATGTTATTGACCCCCATTTCTCCGTCTTAGCTCGAGTTCCGCCGGTGACAAGCCATTTTGCAAGGTAGGTGTTGAACAGAATGTGAGCCCATGCCTGAATTATCTCCTTTCTGCCTGGTGAGTCAAAGACAACAAAGGTCGAAGTTAACACTGGCAAAACTAAAACCAGGCAAGCTAGTGCCTAATGGATGACAGCATTTCCTAGTTGCAAGTCACAGCACGTCATATACTGTACGTCTCCTAGATTCTCTTCAGCATTAATTGTCGATTAGTCTGAGAAAGCCAGTCGGTTCTGGATATTGGGTCCGTACCACCTGTTTCAGTGCCCAAGCCTTTTGCGGCAAACTGATGCTTTCAACTGATTTTTCAGTTTTTAAAACTCGTTTCGATCTACCCCGTCCACTTAGGTCATGATGCATCGATCCGAGTTTGGGACTTGGGCAGCCGTACGTGCGTGCAAGAAATGACCAATCCTCGGACTAAGTATAACGAAGCCGTTCACACAGTGGCCTTGCATCCGCAGTTTTCATTGGCTGCCAGTGCTGGAGCGGATGGAGTTTGTCACATCTACACCACCTCAGTGTGATAACCACTCACTTGTAGCCAATATTCAACATATTCACCGGTTCCCTAATTCCCGTGTTAAACGATTTGTTCACAGTAGAACATCCACCGCTCCGTTTCTGCGCCTCCGACGTTCTCCTAACTTGAAAACGACGTTTGCATGTCACGTGTTATTTTCGCCGCTCTGGTGTACCGACGCTGGAAATGCGATGCTTACTTTATTAACATGCTAATGGTTTTCTTTCGCTCCTTGTTGAATCACCCAACGAGTTATTGATCTTCCCCCGCCCGATGTACGCGCTCGACTCATTTCATTCCTGTTTCGTCAGCCTAGTTCACCATAGCATTTGGTTGCTGGATGAAAGCACTTATTTACTATGGTCGATGAATTGTCAATATTGTTTTTGTGTTTCGCCTCGAACTCAGTGCGCATTGATAAAGTCTGCAACCCCCGCATCCGACTCGAACCTCAAGCAGTTAAAATTCCCTGAATAGTTGCTGGTCCACCATTTACCTAGTTTACCAGTGATATTTGGTTATGTTTTAAGTGATGCGTTTCTACCCACACCGTCCCAAGTCTCCTACCACTGAGTTTGATTGCTTCCTCCTGCCCATCATCATACCCACCTGTCAGTTATGTACGATTGGTTAACTTTACGTTCTCGTCAAGTAACGATAACCCTGACACGCAGTTCATCCGATTGCCTTCCTTTTTCCTATTCCTTGGGAGTTAGCAATGTCAATTTTAATATCGGACCTCTCAGTCATTATGACGTTTGTCTGGAAAGGTTGAGCTAATGTTGTTTTTTACAATCCCATAACATAAGGTGGCAACTGCGGGTTTCGTCGACCTAGTAGCTAACACTACACCGATCGCCAAAAATGCACGCATCAACGAGTGTCCTATACTAGAGGTCAGCTGAGCATTCGTCCAACGTGTTTGAATAGATCATTCCAATTTATTATCCTGCGCTTGCCCATCTTGTCCAACTGAAGTATTCTATTGATGGTTATTACAATAAACGTTTACGATGTAAAGCAACCTCTAGCCATCAGCAACGTGGACCATAACTGGCGTATTTCGTCATTCCCTGAGCGATGACATAGTGATATATGATGATGACGACATAGTGGGTATATGTAAGCCCTGGTCTCAGTGCCATTACTGGATCAGACTGATGGATACAGGATCAATCCTTTCGAACATACCACACACTGTTGAATTACTCAGGCCTACAGAATAACGGGCACTTTTTGTCACCAGCGGCGTGTCATGGATGACAAACGAAAACGACTGTTATCGGTCTTCACCATGTAAGAAGCATGTTGAAAGGCACTGGACTGATTAATGGGTTGCGCTGAACGAGAGACCGTGGAAGGTAGCCATGAAGAAACTGACAGAAAGGAAGCCACTAACATCGCGACGTCTCCAACCGCGAAGGGTGTCACGGGTGGGCTGCACCTACAACATCTAAACACAGCCGTTATGGTACGTGTGGCCCTTGTGATCCCCAGAGACGCCTCTTCGACATCACAAATGATGCTATCGATATTCGTGCACTGATATCTAAGGTATCGTAAACCCTCTTCAACATACGGTGTTTTATAATTTCAAGTGCATGTTCAGAGGTTGCAAAGTCTGATGCATAATTTAGAATTTGCAAGGCACATGCCGGAAGATGGTATGGTGGTTGTCAGTTTATTCAAAAATGCATGTGATTTGTGTTTGTCTTCAAAGCTTAGGACGAAGTCGACTGCGTACTTCAGGTCGATAAGGCTCTTACCAACAACGAGCTGAACACCGTGTAGCGTCCGCCTCATTATTTTATCTATGAATTCGAAGAGGATAAGCATCCTAGCCGGACACCAGTTTTTGTGGTATAGCTTTCAGAGTGTAGATTTAGAAACCGGATGTTCACGAGCTTGTGGGGCATCCCTTGTTCAGTAACTGTGGTTAGAACCACTGGCCGGCCGACGGAATCGGACCTACCCTCGATGTCATAGAACATGAAGATGGCATCGTGTATGTGTATGACGTTGTCCTAAGACCTGATGGTAATGGAGGCCGCCCGCATCCGTCTTACATCCTGCGGATAGAACGCAACACGGCGAGAACAAACTGTCCATTAGCGGGTCACAGTAAACACCAACAGCACTCCGACACCGTCATTTGATCGGACCGTGAATCATGAGCGGAGCTAATCCACGCGTTGAGTCAGCCTGAATAGATAAGGATATCGAAACTCAGGGGCTTCGATATTCACACTGGGTATTGTCATACAGTTTAGACAAGGAGACAGTTTCACTAAAACTGCAGCATTGCTCTCCACCAGTGGTTTCCTGTTTCCACTGAGGACGCCAACTTCTACAGGACACCTGCCAGTGACGACAAGTTTGCGTTCTCCGCGGAAAAGCAGAGGTTGCTTTGACGGGCAAAGCCTACTATGTTCAAAATGGATCCTGTCCGGAGGCCAGCCGTCCCTAATAACCGAACATCACATCATTTGGACGACCCAAACGAAAGCATGCCCTGATTGGTCAGAATGCCAGCCAATCTGGATCGAGCATCTTTAGCTCGGGGCTTTTCGTCCCCCTCACGGAGATTCTAGCACGACCTTGTGGAACATTCTGTGATTACCCTATAAATACAGTTGTAATAATTTTCCTTTGTTTCCATATAGGGCTGTCTAAAGTGACCGTGCCTTTTGATATACCATAGTGGGCGGAACAGGAAACCAAGGTCCTATACGTAGTTGCACGACCGTTCAGTAAGTCACAACAGATCCATTCGAATGTCCTTCGGGTGCTAGCTTAAATCGGCATGGTGTGATTGATTTTTGTACCCACTCTGATACCGGTACAATTTCGTCAACCATTTGTTTTGGCTTATTAACCGCTGTAGCCTCCACCGGAACATAGCAATTGGGTTTGGCCGTAAGCTCTATACAACACTGCGCCGACTGTCCTCTTTAAACTGGGGCACCCTCATTCGGTTAATTGTTGCAATACGAGAGTTTACTTACTGCTTTATAGTCCGCGCCTAGGCAGTAGAGATGGTAAGTTTGATTTTGGGACACTTGGGTTTAATGTTTTATCTTGGTAGGAGAACTAGCCAATTCGTTGTACGAACTCAAAAATTGGTGACTATACATTTTGCACTGTATTATCTGCGCAATGTTTTCACTTGAATTGCTTGTTGGACTTTACCGTAGACTTTTCAAACAATAAACTTATTTTTACGGCTACATTCTGTTGATTAACGTTTCTGTCATACCTAGGGCCCAAATGACTTCGCGCCTCGGTAGAAAGTTCTCCACAAGAGGACTGTAGGAAAGGAACTCGCAAAAATTTTGATGTTCGTTCTACGGGTAGTTGATTAGCCGTCAGTGGAGGGTTTGAACAATGCAAGCACTTAGACAACCACATTAGACAGCAACAGATAAGATCCCCACTTTAGTAGGAAATGTCAGAGTACCTTTTACCAGGGAATGGCTACTCCAACGAGAAGGCTTTCGGTATGCAGTAAAGTTTCATAAGGTTCTGGTGAAGACATCAAAACAGTAGAGCAGAGGTGCGCAAGATGAATCTTGGGAGATGCAGCTGGCTTGTGGTGGACAAACCTGTCAATTTCTGATTTGGGTTCGCCGCGTCCTCTGTATGCCGAGCCCTATAGAACCCATTTCTCTATGTTTGCCCAGCAAGAAATACCTAGATGCCGAAAACATCCCGTGGGATGTGTGGGCACCCTTTTGAGAAATCATCACTCCATGGGACTAGTCAACACGTGATCTGTTTGACTGAAGGATGTGCAGCGCCTCATCTGGTCTAAACGTGGCTTGTTGACCGTCAACGCATAGATTAATAGTATTTCTCAAACCCTTATCTAGAAGGTTGTAAGTTCGACCTCCCTTAGTGACCCGTCTGATACGCACTATTGATGATTCCCAGTAGAAATGAAACATCTATGGGTGCTAATCATACGGTCGATGTAAACACCCAACAGCCCACTACCGGTTTCGCCCCTCTTGGGGCTCATCGGGTACCCCTAGTCCTCGAAGGTCCATGAACCCTCTTTCTTACTTCAGCACCAAGCTGTATGTTGTGATACACACTCATTTACTAATTGAGGTAACGGGCGACTCAGGTGAAGTTTACCTGAACCTCTTGCTTGTGCTATTTCTCAATTGAATTGGTTTAGTTGAAAACTCTACCTGCTGGAATGGGCTCTCCATTTTCGGGTCAGCGTATTCCTTTGGGATTAAAGTGAAATGTCGTGTAAGATGTGCATGTTTGTAAAACCGGGTGAGTACCTCTGTCCACGTCTACAGATGACGTCGATAGTCCGCCACTTATTGTTTCTGGTTCAGGTTACCTGGTTGTCCGCTTGTTCCTATTGCCATCCCATAGCTGTTTCACACGCATCGCATTATATTGCATCATACATTATTGTATTTTACTGTATTATATTTTATTGCATTATCTCGTGTTGGATTCTGTTTATTTGAATTGTTTCTTATATGTTTCATGTATATATTTACCAGTCTGAAACGTTCGGAGTCTTAATCCCGTAGGTGACTCCGTTATCATCCTTGTACAGACCAAGCTGAGCGGTGGCTATCAGTACTTAGCTGCGTTCCTGCGCCTAGGCTGTGTCTGAAGATTGGTGTGGGCCGCTAGACCACCTTTTGCACACACTATGGGTCTCACCTAGCCAATTGTCCCCATTCTACTTGAAAAATATGGGCGTGCTCTTGACCTTAGAACTGCCCTGTCTTGTTCACCCTCTGATCTAATTCTCTCGGATTTACGCCGGGTGCGCGGTGTTCAGTTAGTTACACACGCGGTTCAGCGCAAGCCGCATGTGGCATTACCATTTGCGCGACAGGGTTCGTCGACTTTTTTCGATGCGACAGGTCAGTCTAGAAATGGATTTTTGTGACAGTCGGCCAGCATTAAAACCGCTTTCGCAGATTACCTACCGCCCTTGTGAATCAAGCCTAGCAAGAATATGTGCCCATACTCCGCGACTATGCACATCTGCTCCGCCCTAGGTGGTATTGATTTATCGATGATAGTTCAGTTGACCGTGCCGTCGACGTGCCATTGGCAACTCGTACCGTAACTGGCTTAGAAAAAATTCGGAGATTTCTGGTGTTACATTTCCTTGATTTCAAATTGTTCCAACTGATTGTTGTTTTGACTCGTGATACAATGGTCTGTATGCATTATATACCTTTCCACTCATAGTGTCACAATGGATAATGACATCTTTCCTAATTTATTTGCATCACATATTTGACAATTGGAGGTCATAGTTAAGATGACGTGGGCACCCCGAAGCTGTTCAGTCTGTTCACCGTGTTCATCAGAAATGCATGATAACAGATCCTTTTTTGGAGCATACGTGCAAATCTGTCGAACTAGCGCTTTAGACTGAATTCGAACTCCTCTTCGGTATTTTTACCTCCCAGGGAAAAATTGATTGCTTGGTATTCTTTAGCACCGGTTTTGATGGATCGACGTTCCGAGCCGATTACCTGTGACCGGGATGGGTTTTCCAATGAGTGAATGGCTTCCACCATGGACGCAAACATGATCAGGTCAATAAACTGTGATATGCTGACCACATTGTTTACTACCTGGTCGTCGTGCAGGCCGTAAATTTCCCTAACCTCAACCCACAATTGTCCTGATATGCTCAACCACTCTCCCACTGCATTTCGTTACGGCGCTATGAGCCGGCCGCTTTCAGTGTGTTCACCAGTGTGCAATTTAGGCGGCGATTTACCTCTGTCATTCCTAAACTCACTCCATTCACAGTCGACTCATACGGTTTGGATGCTCCATTCGCGTTTGCAACGTAGGTGATCGGGTTGAGGATTTCAGTCTGCGCACAGATGAAGACGGTAGTAGACCGAGAGTGCAATTCATGGGGACTATTTACGCCATACAGGTGGAAGGTAAGCCCCTAATTAAGCAAGCACTTCATTCCCGGATCATTCCAGCACAAAGTTTAGGAAACGGGCCTACCGATCTGTTGTGAAAGTGCGCCATTCGCCAACAGACCTAACATGCCTTTCATATTGATGCGAGCAGTTGTAATAGGTCACTGCGGTGGATCACTAGGGCCAGGCCGAAAATAATTCCTCCGAAAATGGTGCCGACTTCGAGAATCTCACAGATATTAAGCCTAGTGGTTTCGTGTTGACAACGGTTTGTTTAAATTAGCAAATGCGAATCGGAAAATCCTCTGCTAACACTAGTTCTAGCTTCATTCACGATCCGAGAATCCGAAAACAAAGCGATACAATGCTTTTTTATGATGCAGAATACTTGCAAAATTTTAATGTCTGCAGTAGGCGCTTTGTCGGAAATTGCCAGACGCGGATGCTTATACGAAAAACTGGAGATATAAACTTATGATCAGTCAATTATTCCAGTCACAATACACGTTCAGAACTCATGATTGTTACCGGAACACTTACGTGCACTTATGGCGGTGCACATATACCGTGGTCAAAGTACCTATAGTTTCCAAGGGAGCGCCGCATTGCCATGTATGCTCTTAGCCAGTATGGGCAGAAACCACGGTAGTAGTAGGTATTAATTTTTCGTTGCTCAATGTTCATTCAAAAAATGTCTCTATTACAACGTAATTAGGGACAAAAACACTCCTAATTACGTTGCTAAATAGCACGAGGTGTCATTCACTGTTCAATTCACCTACAGCAACAACTGAATAATTGAAACAAGAAAGGGTTTTAGATAACCGTGCGCATGAAACCCAGTGTCCGCGTGTACCGAGACACCGTAATACACCACCAACAACAACGTTTCACCAAAAAGTCGGTAATACTCATGTTCCTGTGCATAAAGAACAAGAACCAATTCTGCGTTTCATCTAATGGACGAATAAACCAAATTTGAACGCAAGTGTCAAACGATAGAGAGCGGTGTGTTTTCGCAGCCCATCAAGGCTGACTAAATGTGCCATATTTAGTCAGCGCCTCTTGAAGAATTTCAGTAGCTGGGATAACTTAGCTCGTTGCAAAACGCCACTATGGATCCGAAGACACGAGAAGATGCAGAATAATCAGCACCACGTCCAACAGCGGATGTTCAAATTTATTCACTCGTTCGATTACTGAAGTGCCGTAAATAGTTTAGAATTAATTCATCCGGTGCCTGTCATCCCTCGAAACTGTTCCCCCAAAGTGCAGGGATATCTCGTTTTCACGGCATCCTTGGGTACTTTTGAAACGCGTTTCCCTAATTCTTCATGAAAACGGTGAATTGTCTATTTGGTTTCGGAGACATTAAAATCCAGCACGAGAACGTTCATTGCTTAGTGTATTCCAAATTGCGATGGTTACGCTATCTGTATTTAGTAAATATCTACAGTTCCCAAAAAAGTTGGAAGCATTAAAGTTATTCATTATATTAACGGAAAAGTCAGTTCATCGGTCACGGGGAGAAGGATGAAAATTTTACAGTTGAACTGTGACTTCCTCTCAGGAAAATGGTTCGGGTCTTTGTAAAGATAAAATAAAAATTACACCATCAGATAACCAGACGGCCCACTGAATGACAACTTCGAATGAGAATGAATGAAACTGAACTCCGCGTCAGACAATCAATGCGGACAATCAACACTAAACTGGTAACAGATTCGGGCAATCTAAGGGCTTCTTAAATGTATCGAAAATTGCTATATTTCTGTACTTTCGATGGTTCATTGTTTTTGAGGAAATTCTGTTGTACATCCGAAGATCAAGGTCACTGGGGAAGCTAATAGGCTGTGAGCCATAAGAAAGATGATGAGCAGACCTGGTCTATGTAGATTCGTGTGCGGAATATTGGATCGAAAACGGCATAATATGGAGACAGACAGCCCTTAAAATTTTGCGCTTGAAGAGTAATGATCAGACTGAAGAAAATTCGTGATGTTAGAATGAGAAAAATAACAGTAACTCTGGATGACGTCCATCAGATTTTACTCCAGTTCAGTTTTTCGGCCATCCGTCGTTCACAGATGCACGTTGGTTCGGATCGCCGAAGCATTTGGATACACAGTTTCTAGGTTTATCATTCACAGTTATTCCATATGCCTCGTCCTGTCGATAGAAGTAAATTCTATCTCAAAACTTTTCGAGGCCTGAATTGCGTTCCGAAACCCCAATGGGATGGTGAAACAACTAATTGTGTGTATGTCAAAGTGCTCTGCACCCTGCCCCAAGATGAGCATAATCGCCCACCTTCACTGACAGACACAGTGGAATCAGGACCACGACCTCTACATGCATAGCATTCGGTGACTCAATACATGAAACTTGATAATAGTAAAGAGTAAATTTCGCCTGAACTCTACTTGTCAACTTACTTCAGGAAAACGACCCTTCAGGGTCCCAATTGTGACCCTTCCGTTAATGGGAGATGGTGGTGTATTTAAAATTACATGTAGCTTTGCTAACGTAACCAACTTACACGCGATCAGTGCTCATTGTTTCTGTTTCGTTTTGTAACCTCATATTCAGATTATATTGAGAAAATGAAGACGGTAAATGCAGTCGCTATGAGAAATCTTATCACTGTGGCTAAATTTTTCACTCTTTTTCTTCAAGCGTAAATTCGTTTCTGAAGATAGAATGTGAAGTTGTTCGATGTGCTTAGAGCAAGTGTCAGCCTTGGAGACGATCTCCTATTCACATGCAATAAGCCTTGCCTTTAGAGACGCAGTCGCACTAGAAATAACACCTGTAAAAATCTCGACATCGAAAATACCACCGCAGTAGACACACAGGACCTTGCTCGAAGGCTGATTTCTGAGCTTTTCCGTGAATCAATACAGAACCACAAGAATGCCTTCCTGGTGCTACCCACGATAGCGCTTGTTTCTTACACTGCTTAACCATTTGGCAGATTGCTGAAGCCCAATTACGTATACTTTCTCGGTTGAAATCGATTAGTCTAAACTAAAAATCTATGCTCGTGATGGAGAACTTCGTTCTTTCAGGATTTCACTGCAGTCCAGCGAGTGAAGTATGGTGACCGATGTTAACGTAAATGTAAACGTAATCAAGGTCCATGATACACTAGGAAAGTCGCTGAGGGCCTGCGACATTATCTAATCACTCGCGACATTGAAAGGCATCAACAAAAATGGGCCGCCTTGTCAAACTCCGGAGCTCATAGTAACCGCCGTAGTCTGTTTCCCACATACATGGATGCTGACCTGATGCTGGTACCTGTGTAGTGAGCTTAATTGGCACGCCAGCAGCTTTCAAAACAGACCAAATGCCCACCTTATTGACTCACTCAAGTGCTGCATGGCCGCCTCTTCTTGAATGTAAGCCTTACCGATTCGGACTCTCTCGCCTTTCTGAGGCAGTACAGAATCAGTGTGGCAAAGATTTTGTCCATCAGGCTGCTACCCGTAAGTTTTGAACTTACCAACCCGAGGATATCCAAATATACTTGCTAGCTTGCTATAGAGGACCACACTAGTGAGTATTTCGGCCTGCTCAGAACTGCTTTTGAAGAGGCTTGAGAACTCATGGAAAAAGGGCTTCAATTATTTCTGCTGAGATGCCAAATTAACTGGAGACGTTTAGTTTTTCGGTGAGGTGCTTTTTCCACCAATTCACCTTGATTAGTGGTATCGCAGTCGATCGTACATGGAGACCGCAGTGTCTGTGATTAGCAGTTGCTCGTTGATGAGGTGAGCCGAAGTGTCTACTACATCCCTTCAGCTTTTTGTCGTAGTCCGTTGTAAGTTGATCACTTCGAAGATCATTTGGATGACCTTGTCACCGGCCTGCAGTGGAACGAAGCAACCGGAAAAGATGGGCATATTTACCGGCCTTTGCAGCTGTTGCCATTTCAGACCATCGAACCGTATAGTCTTTCTGGGCTAAGCGGGTGGTCTGGAGACGTAAGCTTATAAAATAAAAACCTTCAACGATAGGTATCTAGGCCACAGACAAAGTGAGGTTGGTGGTGCTTTCCGAGATCCAATTTTTGTGACGTCATGATTTGAATCTAAGAGTGGATGCGGCTGCCCTTTGGATGGATATCTTTGAATAGAACTAGGACCATTTGACGGAGGAATGGAAGCAGTGATGTACTGACTTAAGCTGACTGGAGATGGCATCCGATTGTTATGGCGTTTTTCTAATTCTTCCAAGTGTGTCATATTGAACCGTTTTGTAGATCGCATTTTGTTTCGGGCAGAAAGGTGAATTTTGAACGCTGCGCAAACAAGGATATGATCTGAACTGCTTTTTGCTTTAGATCAGACTACTTTGTCCAAATAACCTGCTTCAAATTGTGCTAGACAGATTTTCTAGTTCGGAATCAGTGGTGTATATTTCCTGCTACGGTCTAAGCGATACATATTGCCACTCTTTGCTAAAATGACATTCCTCCAGATGGGGCCGTGTGAATTTTCTTACTTGATAGATAATCACATTTGTATAGCACCCTGTCTCTGTGTACTTAAGGGATTGAGATTGCAGCGAATACAAGACCATGATACGGTCAGTTCTTATAGATGTTTGTCTCACGTTTATGAGCACTCCAGTGTGAATATTAGTTAAACTGGCTGATCTATTACCTAGGCTTTTGGACTTTGCACCAAGTTTGACCTTAAAGTCATTACTTTTGTCATCCTTGGTGGCTTGAGGTGACTTGCAGTGAGTCAGAAGAGGAGAAAATGAGTCCATCTCGTAGATGGCTTGTCTAAAGGGGGACCGTGGGGAAAGCACAATGCGAACTCTACGGGGGAGTGGACATTGCTTTAAGTGGCGCTTTTAAGAATTACTGCAACAGAAGACTAAACTGCGGTTGGAATATATCACCATTACTGGCAAATTACACGGTTCACATCATGTACATTGATATTGATTTTTTTCCTCGCAGATGTATCTTCCTGTGTATTTTTTAGACAAGGAAGAAGCTTCCAGGCTTCAAATTCCGATGTTGCCCTAGAGGAGATGAGCAGCTGTTTGCGTTACAGTGTAAATCTATAATGTGTGGCTCACGAATACCAAGGAGGAATTAAACCCACATCCTTCTGAATAGTTGTTGAACTACCTAAATTCCAGCAACCCGCAGCACCGTGTATCATAAAAAAACACAGATTACTGCCCCCCTGAAGGGAAGACTGCCTAGAGGGAATCTTCAGTAACTTGGTCGGGTGTTCTCTTTTCTTCAGCCTACGCAAATGAACTTAAGACACGAAAAGGCTAACAATGCAAACCGAACCGTTTACACCTAGCAGAATAGTCTTTCACAGACCAAACAACTGTCTGGTTGGTAAAGCAATAAGGTTACGGATATATGTCCCTGTAGCGTGTATTTGAATGAACTGTATCCACCCAGAATACTTAGACAGTACCTGCATTACTTTACAGTAGTACATTTGCACATCTTGAAAATAACCAGTTCATCTTTTCTGGGACCGTTCTGTTGATTGTTGTATAGTTCGTGAGTAAGCAAAGGGTGTCATCACTGTATTAGGTTGGGCTCGCTAGCGACCACATTTTCGACGTGGTGATGTCATTGGTCCAAACTCCTAACCATTGGGTTAAATATCGTCATACTCATCAAAATAAATGAAATTTAACTGAAGGAGTAAATAGTAGCCCGTGATTGGCCAGACCACTCACGTTGTTCGGAATCTGATTGGATAAATGAGTGGAGCTGTTTCTTTTAAGAGAGCAATTCGTCAGTACCCCGAAATGTTTGGATATCATCGATAGCTTGCTTACTAGCAGTTCTACGCCGAGCATACACTTATCCACGGGGACATTGTAAGTTGCGGTTTGGACGCCTTACCCTATTGAAAAATTTACGTAATAAAATATATGACGGTAGTCGACTATTCGGTGAGTGCACTAAAGCGTAGATCAGTAATGATAAGTAGATTGATTTTTACATCCACTTATCTACTAGGGCGAAAATTTTGCTTCCAAACTCCTCTCTTCAAGCGGTATTTGTTGAAGATATTCATTGCAATCGACAGTGTCAGTCTTCGGCCTTTTAATCATAGTTCGCGTCTGAGTAGGCTAAGCATCCATTGGAGTCGCTGCAAACATGGTGATCTTCTTATCAGCCCACATTGCACGAGATTTTCATGAGGACAGAACTTTTGTCAAGTGCTTTGTCAATAACGCATCTAGTAACATGAAAATTCACGTAGTCCTATAAAGCAGGAGGAAGTGGTCACATCCATTGCTGCATAAAGTTCTATACCTATATCGACAAATACACACATTTGCGAATCAATTTGGTTTTCACGGGAGACTCAACTGAATCTCTCGTTTATGATATTCTTCAACTAAATGTGCTGCACAAAGGCCGCCTCATGTTTCATTTGGTACGATATTCTAGATGTCGCAGTATGTTTTCATAAAGGAAACTACTCACAGGGTGGCTGTCCAGGAGTTTTCAGCAACCTTGTGAGTAGTCTATACTTATAATTTGTTGGGAAATGTATTTACCTGAAAATGGATGCACAATTAATATGAGGACAAAATATCGGTGAGTTTCAAGAGTAAGATGAAACTGGGGCAACCATTTGTGGGGCCATTTCACAATGGAAAATGAGCGGTCTGTTAGTTCAGTTTAGTTAGTTTATTTCAATCGCCAAAATGTCAGGTCATCAATCAGATAACCTACTGGAATGACTGAGATGGACGAGGGATTTCAGTCTTCACGTGTGTTACACAAAAACAGCATTAGCGAGTGACTCAGAATTACGGAGAAGACTAGCCATTAAAAATAACTATTTTTGTAGGTGGTTTCACATACCAGGCCCTGTATTAACCAGACTGTGTATCAACACACATAACTGTCGAGCAATTATGGCAGACTAGCTTCAACACAGGAAAAAATGTGGGAACAGAACGACAGTTTGCAACAAAAAATAGCCATAAGTGACGGTTTTTCGCGCAAAACTTTGTATTTTTTAGACGGATTTTTTCGTGTTTTCTCAGATAGGCTGGGAAACATGCATGAAAAGCATGGCAATCGAAAGATGGAACGCGCTTTACCTAATCAACAAAGCAAAGATCACAGAGAACTAAGCCGTCCCGGGAACTGTCTACAGTTAGAACGCTATCTGTATCTATGACAGCTCTTCCTCATTTTCTATCTTTGGGAAACACCACATTTCTTATCTCTGGGTGTCCAGTTGTGCTCTTGGTTACCCGTCTGGCTGCTGTTGGTACCATGCGATCAGTTACTACGGTATTACTCAGGGACACGCATTTCTCCTGTTCGTGTCATATGTCACTTAAATGGGCTTCTACACTGTGACGATTATCTACTGCTTGCTTGTATTAAGGATGCTCACCAATGCGTTTGCGTGGTTTACTGATGTCACCTACCTGATGGGGATTCCCCCGTACTTTTCAAACCACGACCGGGACTGGTGCTACGATATGACCTGTTAGTGAAACTACAGGCACGTCAAGTTGATGGTAGTTAGATATCGCTCTCTCCGAAAAATCCGCTAAATGCACACCGCAGACGCTACCATTGTCCAGTACTCGTAAATCATAGTGGACCGATTGCTTTCGCGGCATCTCGATAGGTAGATTAATTTGTTCTGGTTCTTCACGGAAATAACAATCAACTAGTATAAGTATGCGATCTAGACGGTTGGCAGTGGCATGATGAGTTAGTGTGAGAAAACTACGTTTGTTCAAGCCAATATCCACTGTTTCTAGCTATTGTACAGGGGGCATTTCGGTGGGTCTGACGATTAAAATAGTTGCCGACGCTAGGCATCAGTGACTAGTTTCTAAAATGAGGTTTACATTCCAACCTTTCAAAGAGCATGCTATCGTCATAGGACGGTAATTTGGTTGCCACCGGTGAGAAAAGGAACACTTAAACCTAAGTCTACCAGCCCTGGTATCCACATAGTAGTTGCCGAACTTGATCCATTGTTATTTCTGTGGGCACCAGCAGGCACTTCGAGGTGTTTTTCCGTAATCTGTCATGACGTTGGGACAACGCAGAACATCTCCAGAATGAAACGGACAACGCGTAGCTGATAGAGTACACTTAACCTGAAGGTGAGTGTGCTGCTTCAGAATAGTCTTCATGAAGTTGCGGAGTGACGAAGAGTAAGAAAGTTCGACCTTGATGTACCTATCAATTACCTCAATGTGGCCATTCATCCAATCACCATAAGTGACGTCATACCTTCGAACGTAGATGGTCCTAGAATGGAACTCCTCAAACTGACCACCGAGATCTATTTCAATGCGCCTATTCTACGATAGACAGACATTAATAACCTCTTATTTACTGCTACACACTAAACCTTGAACACACTTGTCTAACGCGTGTAGGCTTGTGTCTCCAATGATATTGGCCCCGGGTATCAAGACCCAGTAAGGAATGGATTGGCACGGCATTCATTCCATATAAAGCAGGAACGTCGCAAGTTATTCGGAGACTGCTGAACTTAGCCAACTTTCCAGAAGGGAAAAAGGCTATCCTCAGTTTTTGTGCAATTGAAAGATCCCATCTCGGTTGAAAGGACGAGGGACTGTGTGTAGAAAATTAAATGCAACGATTGCTCTAAGGTTTACATCGGACAAACTGCCACGGAAATGCACACCAGAATCGGTGAGCATAAAAGGAGGATAAACAAACCACCAAGGGATGCGGATGAACACCAAGCACTGGTCAAATACTCAGCGATGGCGGTACATGTGTTAGACACAAGACAGAATAGATCTAGAGAACGTGGAAGTTTTAAGGCGGGGACCGCGATCCACATCACAGCGGCTTATAGCCGAGGAGGTGGAAATTACCAAGCATCACAACGTGAGTAGAATCGAGAATGTGGAACCGGCGAGCGTATGGAAACCGGTCTTACATAACCCAAGTTGACACGTGACTGTGTGTGGTGGTCAATGAGCGTAAAATCACTAGCAAACTTAGGGTCGGAGGGGGGTAGAAATCCCAACTCTACCAAAGTTCACAGATTCCCTCTTTCTCACACAACCATCGTAGCACTAGCTCATCCACACAGACGGACGAAAAGTGCAAACGACGTTCAAGAGGGATCATCACGTGAACCGAACCGGAAGAACTAGACGCTAAGCTGGACCCAAAACCGTATAGGTTTCCCCATCGGCTCAACACTTAAGGACCCACCCTAACACAGATTCCCTCGGCCGACACCTAACACATACACAGCTTGGCTTAGCTTATTGGTTCTCCTTCTGCCCTATATCTCGATCACCCTCGTAATTTAGTCACTTGGCCTGACGAAGCTTTTGTGTCAAAAGCGAAACTTTGTCCAGTAATAAATCTACCGATTGTTCCCAAACTTTTCCAACAAACCTTAAATACACTTGTCTAACACATTTTTATATCATTATCGGTGCCACTCATTGAATTGAGTCGGCCGGTAACGTTTTGTTACATTGAAAGTCAGCATATCAGTCTGAGCCGAGGGCATGTGTGGACGAACGGCACTCAGCTGCACCTGGTCACGGTCCTGACCTTATTTGTATCAGGTGTCATCTGAACGAAATGGTTTACAGCATGGTCGTGTGATGACCATGTTTCCTCTTCTGGAAATGGCCACTGCAAGATGTCGCAGCTGCTATCCAGTGCCAAAGGCAATTGCCTTAAGTTCTTCGACTGTGCACGTCGACATGCGCGAACTATGCACTTACTTTTAATCACTACTTAAATGGCCTCAAGATGACTATCCGGATGGATAGGGCTACCATGTTTGTACGTAAATGTCTCACACCATTTTGATTCAGACGCAAGTCCAAGTGTGTTCGCGTGCAGGCCTGCGTCTCCAAGATAGCCCAGAAACCGTCTACCAAAGTAGAAAGCATTGATTTCTTTTGATCTAGCAATAGTCATACAACGTCGCTGATAACTCTTCGACAATTCACTACATGTTTCGCACTTCTCGGGACTTACCAGGTGGGCGTACTTCTAGAAGTTCCATCAATCTTAATTTCTGACTGAATGCCAAATTTTACGTGTCATTTGAGAAGGAAGCCGGCAGTATCGGAAGGCTCAGCTGAATCTTGGCTGAATTTCTTGTTTATGCTATTCTTCAGCGCATGTACCGCACAAAGGCCGTATTATGTTTAAGTTTCAACGATAATCAAGATACCTAAGTATATTGGGTCAATAAGAACATATCATTACATTGAATATGATTCAACTGTGCAACACATTCAGCTACAGAATATCATAACGAATGAGCGTTTGAATTACATTTGAACCTCCCGTTAACACCAAGTTAATTTCTAAGTGAAAATATGGCGCAACATTGAATTCTGTTCCATGGACAGCCTACGGCTGATGATGTGAGCATGCGGAAGACTACATAATTTCGAATTGGCTTTGACGATGGTAGTCGCATCTCATGGTATCCTAGACATATTTTGGATTGGCACCTGAAATTCACAATCCTGGAAACAAAATGACGCTTCAGTTTATGCTTTCTAGGCTTTGTCGATTGTGGATGTTGAAATACTGCTCCCAGTAATACTCACCTTAAGTGGGACAAGGTTTCCCATTTCTGCAAAAACATCGTTTGATGCTCACAGAAGTCCTAGTTACACAGTAGGTGCCCGTTTTCCACTGAAGTCTGCTTAGTCTAACGCTAAACTATCACCTCGACGAGTAGCGAGTTGGCCAATGGTCTCGTTAAAAGTTAAGTGCAACCCCACAACGGTGGCATGAGTGGTGTCAAAGAACGCATCACCGCTGTGATGCAAGCGCCACAACGTCGTGATGGACGTAAATTTGTAACCTCAGTGAATGGGTCATGTGACAGCACAAGGCCAATGACCCACAAGATGTTGGTTTGCTCAAATGCCCAGTGGGACCTATCGAGTGACATTGGTGGTGTTTATGCTAATGCCTATGTGTATTACGATGATACCGACGAAGTTAGATCTGCTGCCGAAAAATGTGAACAAATTGCAACCGCGTATCCTTGCTCTGGTTTATGATAGAAATTAGAAGTTTCGCTCTGCTGTTGACAGATAAATGAACATTCTCGTGCAACCAAACGATAAACAAGACAGTGAGTAATAACATCCGACTGTGTGTAAATTCTGCCGGTTTTCTTCATTAACTGTATTTCCGTGGTATTCAAAATATTTAATATTTTAATGATATGACAAAAAGACAGGTTCAAAAACACAGGAGGGAAACAAAAATGAATGGTGGACCAAGCGAAGTGAAGAGCTTTGATCGTCCGCGGATAGTCGTTGCTACAGGGATTTCTTTGCCAGACAGATAATTCTATGGGCCGAGAGTTCACCATCATCAGCCGAAATAAGTCACATAGCATTATGGTGGCATGGAAGCACCAAATTTCAACGCTACATATCCGACTGGGACGCGTTGATTTGGGCTATACAGCCAATCCTTGACCTGGCAGAGGGTTATGAAAGAGATCACGAAGAGTTTGGGTTCTGTCAGTGTTACTCGCCAACCAGGATGGGAACCGTGTAATCCCCACTGCGCCTCGTCGGAGACGTTGCAAGATATGACTGCTAATCGACGTCAGTGGCGTTCTTGTTGTCAGTTTCTATCCGGATTACCTGAGTGAGTGTCTTGAGATGTAGGCACCTTGGAATGATTGTTGTAAGGTAGCACTAGGTCCCTTCCCTGTCCGCCTTTATTCTTTTTTTCATCGTAAGGCTTTCAAATAAATCATGGTTGTAAGGCAGCCCATCATCAGTGTTGAACGCTGATGTCATGCTGTCGGTGATGGTGATGGTGATATAGCTCACCTGTCCTAAAATAAAGTGAAGCTGTACCTAAATGATATACCTAACTGATTGTTGACGACCATACGCCAAATGCAACATTGGAGAGCAGGGGGGTTGGATGAGATGGTTCAAGTTGAGAGGAGCTTAACTATTTTTAAAACACTTGCTTCTTAACTAGCCCGTAAATCGGCATAAAGTAGTCAGCTCAGGGGTTGTGAGATAGAATGCTGCACGGATTTCTGTTACCTAAGCAGCACACTGTTGACAGAACTGATGCTTCATGGTTATGTAGATAAACTCACCAAATGTTTGACTTGAGAAGTGCACCGGTGGCAGAATATAGTCACTAAAAAGATGATACTTTCGGATACTTGGGCGTGTCTGTGTAAGGTCCTTCGGGTCAAATCAAAAGACCGGACCCCGAAATCCTTTGGAGATGAGCGCAGTCTGGTGCAAAACCAACTCATATTGCTAAACCACTTGGAGGGAATGATCGAAACACACACCTTAAAACAACTAGTCACTAATCAGCTGAAAAGAGGAATTCAAAATCGGGACGCCTGGAGCTCCGATACTGAGGTGGCCTTCAGGCAAGTACGAAAAACCGTTACATTAGTTTTGATCATGGGAAGACCTAGTTTGCAGACGAATGACCTGGAAAACTACCAGTTATACCGACTTGAGAAGGTTTGAGACGCGACGCGTCTCCCTACAGTGAAGAAACTTCCCTTTTGCAGAAACGCGTCTGAGAATTATTGTTTGTCTCAACAAGGGGTTCACGAGTTAAAGTTAGTCCAACTCAAGCCTGGAAAACCATACGCAATTTCACACGTATCTATCTAACCGCCTCTACACTAGTATTATGTTTTGAGCGATTTTGTACCAATCTATTGGAGATCTGCAATGCAGATTGTCTCTCAGGACAGGGCCCGCTGACGATAGCTTATTTTCCTGTAGAGTTCATAACAGCCTTTGCCATCAGGCACGAATACAAGTTGTGACAGACACAACGATAAGGAAGAAGGGAGAGGTCACTCTCAGAAAAGACCCAGAAATCCTTGCGGTACTGTATCCTATGGGTGCGTACACCTTATTCCCCTCTATCTCCAAATTCAGCAAAAAATTTGTGCCGAAACACAACGAAATAATAAGACTGTGTCTGTTTTTGAATATGTTCACGAGCATTGTCCCCAGGAGCACAACCAACAGTACATCCCGGTCAGTAAACTGTGTATCAGTTTGCGTTTTAAGGTTATGTGACACTAGAACTACTGGAATAAAGTATACTTAACTTCTTCTACCCGGTCCTTTTGTCCAGAATGGGCAAGGCTCCCGCATGCTGCATGATATCCAGACGAACTGACTTGAATATGAAAGCAACAAGTGAAAACCTCCAAAGGAATTACGAACATAATTTGTCAAAATTATCGAATTCCAACCAATATATCTGGAAGTAAAATGAGATTTAATTAGGGCACCGAAGAAAAACACCATAAGCATATAAATTGATAGTGCTACCACTTCCCTATATATGTCGTAAGAACGGTCGTCAATAGGAAAAAAGTGTCATGAATGAAAATATCCCTAACCCGGCCATTTTCTATATGAACTTCCTGACTGGGTCAGGCTTATCAGGAAAGAGCATTGGGTCAATTGGACATCTTTTGACTGGTATCAAAAGATTTCAGAGTCTTCCTAATTACAATGTCAGAATTGTGTTGACAGACCAAGACTGGTAAAATACTAGGTTGTAGTAACGTTATGGCCTTTATTGGGTTTCTGCTGTTTTGACATAGACATCGAGATGGGGGAGCACATTATGTACGTATCGACCAGTATCCAGAATATATGCCCAACCAGTTCGCCTTGTTTGGTATAAAGGTGGTTACAACCGTAGCGCTACTGTGAGGGTACGAGTAGCTGTATGAACAGCTAAGCAGCTAGCTGTGAATCACCAAAATACCCCCAGTTTGATAATTAAGCATGTATTGGTATCATCAAACCAAAAAAAGTTCTTTATGATTTGGAACAGTTACTCTGTGAAACACCTGCACACAAAGGGAAGCCCTTTCCCAAAAACTGAACAAAGTGAATTACACTCATTTGCATACCAATTCGGTTTTGACGGAACCCAGCTGAATCTCTCGGGGACTGCGCCTAGCTGATGAGCCCCAAGAAGGCGAAACCGGTCGTGGGTCGTCGAAGGGTTTTCAGTAACCTTATGAGTAGCATATTACGTCCGAACAGAGTGACATATCCAAAGTTCATGATGTAGTCCAGTGAACGCCGTCAGTCAATCTACTAACTGTCATGAGGCATAAGTAGTGCTTTACTGCGACACTGTGAGTCAAATGTCCCACCCGTTAACAGTATGAATGAGTTCAACGGAGCGCATATTCCATTGACATATGCTGTTTTCATGCCAGGACGAGTTCGAAAAGCGTTCCCTTCGAATACGCCACCAACCGGTATGTTTATATTTCCTTCATTTAAGCGCATCCACCCGCAGTTAGAGTCAACTAGAAAATTGGATTGTGTTGAATACTTTCTCATCTGCTGATGAGATTTCAACGTATGCCTGGAACCTCCTACGCCTGAGTTGAATCGGCGTATCTAAGCTACCAGTTTAGGTTCTAAACTTCCTACAATAAGCTGCGTGCACGTGCAACTACTTTCAGATCACATAAATTCCTCGGACCAGATCCCACTTCCTTGTCATCGATAACTCATCATACTGAGCTACAGGGATGGGAAAGTGAACCGTTGTAGTGGTTGGTCAGTACTCTTGCTTTCCCAGGTTTTCAAACAAGCAGTTCGAAGCTTAGGAGAGGATGTTCACAAAAAGGTCTGTCTAAGGCCGTTTCAGCTTTATTCATGTGTTACGAAATCCATCAGTCATCCTTACGCTGGTCTGGTGGTTGCCACAGCTTGCCCCTCAGGATCCAGATCGGGACTGCATTATACAACAATAAAGATATTCCATATGACTCACAAACCGTACAACCAACTGAGGGGGAGGACTTGGAATACACGTGTGAAACTACACTCTGTGCAAAAGCATGAAAATACTGCTACAGAAATTTAGGCTTAACCGAAACACCCGTGTATGGATTTTAGTGTTACCTTTCTGTTTCGAAGACTCATGGTCAGCTTTCTTGCTTATGAGTGATTATGAGGCCAGGACTACGTAGCTCTCCTATTTCCATTCGGAAGTGTATCGATCCACTATCTCAGAAGTAGTTGCCCTTGGATTATGAGTTGGAAACAACCAGTCTTATGTTGATCTGTTATGAAGCAGCTGATTCGTCCCCTAAAACTGCTGACCCAAAGGCGCGTGACGATTGCAAATGCATCTGTCTTTGTTTGTCGATCACTTGTACAGTCGCCATGGTCGCAACACGTGATCTATGGGGAATAGACAAAATGATGTTGACAAGTCTGCACCCAAGCCATCATCGTGTCGGTTGATCGTAACCATCAGACTTTGGATAAGGGATATACACATAATAGGTGACTATTCAGAAGGAAACAAAAGTAAGTTCATATTTTCTCCAGTCAGAGTGGTTTGGATTATCTTGCAATCAGCCACCTAGGGGAAATTGCTCGTTTTGAAATTTCAATGATAGAAATAACAGGCTTCCGTTTGCCAAAAAAATATATTGTTCCGTATTCAACTCCTGATTAATCAAACTGCTCCTTACTGTAAATGTATTCAACACCAGAAGACTAGAGGACCACTACAGCAATGCCTGCTTTCCTCACTTCATACTGATGGAACATAAATAGTGCATGATCACCTATTGTATAGATTTTCTTTACCGCGATTCCGTCCAACACCAATGTAAGTAATCCGGTCATACAGTACTGATCTCATCCCAGGCCACCTACTACTGACTTTCGATACTCGTTTCGTATGCATAGGGGTTTTGGTAGTATCCTATCCGTCTTCCTATCATAGGAATAAAGATAAACTCACCACCATACATCATTTCTCGAACGGTGATCCTGCTGAAGCCATAAGGTCCATTGTCGTGATTATTGCTCGTGGCATCAGGGGGACAACGAATAGAGCTTAGGTGGGTCCACATTGCATTACCCCAGAAATTCTTGGTGAGAATAATCAACCTGTGTGATTGCCTTCCTCAGGACTGTTTGTTCATCCAAGCGGAATACCTCCCAATGTCAACTGCATTTGCATAGGTCCACATACGTAGTACTAAAGAAATGAGGCTGGACTTTGTCTAGCAAGTTAGCAGCTGCATTGGGACAGGTTAAATTAGATCGTTCATATCCAAGGTATGCTGTTTGCTTAAATATACCTACACAATCTGTCGCTCCTGTGGCCCTAAAAAATGACCCAGCCCTGGGTGCCGGATATTTTAACGGATGAATCGTTCGAAAAGTTGTGCATAATTGTGTTTCTAGTTAATATACGATTTGGCGACAGGTGTTCTGTGGTACTGCCACATGCTTCCACTAAATTCATCTGCCGCACCCAAAGCTGCACAGCCAAATGTGTCACACGCTATTCAGGTATCCCATCCAGTTTGTGGCACCGTGTTGTTTGTTATGGGCCACACAGTCACTTGTGTGCACACGAGAGTTGACAACAGAGACTCAGATGAATCTCCCTTCTATGACGTTCTGGAAGTGAATATACAGCACAAAGACAGCCTCACATTACAGTTAGCATGATATTCGGGATTTTGTAGTACACTCGTTGGGCAGAACATGCTACTCATAGGTGTGTTAAGGACTTCTGGACAGTCCACTGACAGTTTCGTCTAACTTGGCGCTCACCGGGTTTCAATAAACCTTGCATTCAAAGGGTTTACCGCAACTCTGTGAGTTGTGCCTCGTTGCTGTTTTGGTAGACACCGAGAGAGGAAAGCAAATTATAAAAGTATTCGAATTGTGTGTCGACTATCATGCAGAACAGTATCCCTAATTTATTTGATTTGTTTGAAATAAGGATAAGTAACCATTGCCACGACTTCGAAGACATGAGTATATCGTCAGTAGTTAGGCGAACCTCAGGCAAACAAACTGTTTGGCAGTTAGTTGCGAACCAATCGAAAATCGCACGAATAGAGGCAGATGGAATTCCTGAGATCCAGGTAACGCAGGAGTTTAGCAGCGAATTTACTGATGGTGGTTCCAAACCAACCCCGGAATATCGACTGCTCCTATCTAGGCTTGGACAGCTTGACAGTATCTCAGCCATCATGAATTTTTTCGAGTGGCAGAAGTTCACTGAAAAGGTGTTGCAGCTGACCAAATAAATACTACTATTTTTGCTACTATTATTTCACCGATTTGCTAACTAGACGAGTATTTCTATCACCGAACAAAGGATATTTTTCGATCATGCAAAGTCTCTCTCCCGTCACCACCCCGTGGAGCATTTATGCATCAAAATTATCACTTCAAAAAAGGCGAACTGAGTGACACTTCCAGTGAAACCCACGCTCTCGTTGTTGTTACGGAATGGACGCCATCAATTCGTCTACTGATTGTCACGCAGTATCACTAGTGCTATACTACGAAACTGTCATGCTCGAAGTACTGTCATCGATGAGAACTATGAATGCGTCCAAAGAAATACGTATTCTACTGAAAAATTGTTTCAAACCAGGACAAATTTGAAAACCGTCCTCCTAGGATATCTGACCGGTCGTAGTGTTTGGATAATCTTCACGTAAACGCACTCACCCACACTTGAGGCTACCCAGGAAATTGTATTGTGTTTTAGACTTCATCAACGTTTTAGTTTGTTGATCTAAATCGTTTTGTAAAATCTTTTTACCTGCCGCCGTCGCTGGATGATTGCTGTGATCTCCGCAGGCCAGAAAACCTATACATTTGCGCGGCACTCCAGGGACCATACCAAAGCGGCGCTATCGTATGCATCAATCGGTCATTTCAACTCAGATTACTGTGTTCTCATTCGTCATGCCACCCGAATGCACTTTTCTGTTTATGGTTATATTTTAACAACACACAAAATCCAGTCGTCTGTAACTTTCATTAGTAAAGTCGTATTTGTCATCTTCGGAGTTGCTGAGTGACAGGCATGGATATCAGGAAATCCTGGCTAGCTCCGTTTCTGCTCTGAGCCGACGTATGTTCATTGCACTCATTCAGTGTCTGTCCTCTTAAGATGTTTTTCCCATGTCTCCAGCCCACGGGGCGTTCTTTGTGGTCCATTCCTCATCGCGTGGTTATCGACTTGCCATCCAATTTTGCATCTTTGAGGGCACAGAACATTGTTTCATTGATTACCATCCTTCGCTGCACTAATGAATTGTCACCAACTTATTGTTCACGCGAAGCCTGTAATACGTACACTGAACTGGTTGGAAGATGGAAGGGATTAGAGAAGTTTGGTGAACTGAAGGCCACAATGATGAACTACGATGGATTGGTTGTACAGACCCAAGGTGAAGGTGCGAGGTACGGCCCCTCGGGTCCCCAGTTAACGTTTTGAACTGTGGAGCAACGGGTTTGCGGTTGTCTTTTGTGCCCAAGCAAGAGATGGTGACTCGAAAAGTTTGACTGGAAGTACTTGCCAAGCTTGAGGAACGGCAGAGAGATGAATGTATTCCCAATGTTAGCTGTGAAGTGATTTGGAAATTTTAATTGAGGTCTCTTCCTGTAAGTGAAGCCAATCTATGCTTAAACTGCAAGAAACACTGTACGGTTCTTCGATCATTGCTGGGAACTACCAGCAGTGCGCACCTCACGAAACTCTAGTAGGATGTCTCTAACCTGGGAACGCCGGGCATGTAGTTTGAACACTTAACCATGAGCGTCTGATCAGCGATGCAACTGACTCGCACTTTGACACGATCTAGCACTGCAAACAGGGGACAGTTCTTCGAAAAGTCTGACCTGTGTGACTGTGAGGACTTACCAGGCTTAAGGAAGCGGAGGGAAACGAATGTATTTCTGAATTTCACTGCTGATGTTTACACTGGGTGTGCTTGGAACGGCATAAGACTGTTGTTAAGATTAATTTTTTATCGACCATAGTGGATACTTCACTGCTGGACACAAACAGTTGTAGGATAATTAAAATGTGCGGTACTTGAACAGAGTGTTTCTAAGGCTTCCCTACTTGCAGGTAGGGAGCACCGTTAATTTTATCACTTTGAAGATGCTAGTGGCCTAGTGGAAATACCTTGTTGCATTCACACCCTCACAGTGGGACATGGCATTACTTTGTCTCCAGGTAGGGTTATGATGCGGTTCTCCGCAGTGTAAGTGTTGCTGTTTTCGATTCAGTCCTTCCTCCTTAACTCGGTGAAATATTTTAAACGTTAGGATATCAATGATGGCTACTGTAACCTACGAGATATTTTGAATCACCAAAGTCTGTCCGTTACGTCAAGGTAACTGAGGGACACTAACAAAAAAACTAGTGTCAGCGTGATTTATACGATATCATTTTATGACATTCGTTTGTACGTTTTTAGCCACAAAGAGTGACCAAAAGATTTGACACAGCTTTCTCTTTGGGTGTATTTTGCCCCTGAATTTCTTATGTTTCGCAAACCAACATCCCTCGATCTGTTATGATGTCTTGTGTTTTAGTTCACAGATATCATGAACAACAAGCAATTGGCTGTTTGGGGCAAACACATGATCGACTTCATTTGCGATTATCTGGACAATATTGAAGATCAACGAGTCATTCCGACTGTCGAACCGGGGTATTTGCGTCCGCTGATGCCCGCGGAAACGCCGGAGGAGGGAGAGCAATGGCCTGATATTTTACACGATGTGAAAAAGTTAATAATACCAGGGGTGAGTTAATTTTCGGTGTGCCTGTTGTTTGTGTTCTTAATGTCGTACTTTCACCGCCACCACCACCACCATCACCAACCACCACCACGACCACCACCACGACCACCGCCACCATCTGCACCTGCAACTTCACTGGCACCAAAAGAAGTAGCGGCAGCAGCACCGCCACCACCACTAGCATACCACCACAATCACACAAGCGCCAGCACTACCGTCAACACAGGCAGCACCCCCACCACTAGGAACACCAATACCAGAATCCCCATCGAGGGAGATCAAAATGTAGTCCTTAGAGGGTGATAGCTCTTCGACCATAGTAAATGCAACTGCGTGACATTATCCAGAGTATCGCTTTGGTAAACAATCAAGCCAACCATTTCAATGTGCCAGTATTGATGAGTACACCGCCAATTTTGCAGGGCAGGTAACAGGCAAAGCTAAACCCATGAAAAAAAAAACAAATCACCGTCGTGACCTATTTGAGTGTTAAAGGGCACATTTGACATCGATGCAGGCTGCATGATCGACGTTTGGTGAACATCCATCATCATCGACTGTGCTTCTATGAAATGCCCGAACACTTATCATCGTCGGCCTTGCTTCTGTGGTGTGCCTTAACACTCATCGGCCGTTTCTGAATTGATTAATTGATTGATGGGTTGACTGAACTGGATGCTTGCGGCTTCTCTATTGAGATTTTGGTGGTTTGAGAGTCTCAGTAGTTTTCGGATATTCTGGGATTATTTTCAGGAATCTGACCTCCTGACCCCTTTCCTTTTAAACCGTCCAACGTAAGATCGTCGGCGCGGATCAATTTCAAATGATTCCATCTTTTTTGACGCGATCGACACAGCGTCTCGGTTACAGCAATGGGTCTATCTTTGGCGGTACACATGAAGAGGTGGCTATTGGCGTTGGCCTTGAAAGATCGAAGATTTATAGCAACAGGTTGAGGTCTAATGACTGTTCCTCCGCTTTTAGGGATAGGACACTCAACCGGCCGGTGCTGACTAACATGCCTTTTTATGCCGATGATCTCACAAGAACATGGTTTCCAGACCGGAACATTGGTTTCTCTCCTGTCGGTGATTGAAATCATGTGAATGTTGGCAGGACAGCGTCGTGGGTAAATCTCAACCGTTTGTTCATCATAACCTCTGCTGGAGAACAAGCGTCAGGAGACTGTGGATTTGGAGTTGCTCTATAATTCATAGGGAACGTATCCAAGACTTCTGCCGTGGTCCCTTCCCCTTCTGCTTTTGTCAACGTGCGCTTAAAGGTATCCACGAACCGATCAGTTTGACCGTTGGATTGTGGATGGGATGTTGAGGAAGTAACATGCATGATACCGAAACTTCGAACGAATTCACCAAACTGATGAGATGTGAACTGAGTACCATTGTAGGACAATGGTTTCCGGGGTACCGAATATTGAAGAATTACTACAGTTGAGTGATGGTTGCCACTGTCGTTGTCCCATACATAACAAAGACCTCAGTTCACTTACTGAATGCACCAAAAATGATATAGAATCTTTGCCTGTTAATTGGTCCAGCAAAAATCAGATGGAGGTGCGACCGCGGTTTTTCTGGCTGTGGCCAAGACTGCGGGTAACTTGTGGGCAGCTGCACAACGGAAACAGCTCTGGCATACCTGCTCCATATGCTCACCCATATCGGGCCTTCATGCGGCTTATCCATGGATGTCCATTTTGGAAAGGTGCTACGACCCAGCGGCGAAGTTTGGTGGGAAGACGATTCGGTCACCAAAGAGAAGACAGCCACTGACAACAGATAATGAACGCCGTCGTCGAAAAAGTTGCCGGATAGGTTATTGGCCAGCTGGTTTGGTGGTACTCCATTGCCTTCTGTAGTACATTGTCATTTGTTGTGGCATCACGGACCGTGTCAAAAGTCACGGGTATTTGGTTC
Source organism: Opisthorchis felineus (assembly GCA_004794785.1). Classification (NCBI taxonomy): domain Eukaryota; kingdom Metazoa; phylum Platyhelminthes; class Trematoda; order Opisthorchiida; family Opisthorchiidae; genus Opisthorchis; species Opisthorchis felineus. Next base: position 957,329 of record SJOL01007764.1, on the reverse strand, counting down.
ATGGTCACCAACGCCACAACACGGACCTCCGGTTCGAAGGAAATGGCTACGTTTAACCGGGGTTCTGACTGCTTTCGCCAGCTTCATGATTTCCGGGTTTGAATGAGTCCTCGACTAGCTTTCCATGTCCGACACTAGCTTTCTTTGTGTCCACGTCGATTGCACACTGAACACTTATGCTTTTTATAAGGACAGTCGAAGGATGTGCAATTCACTTCATTGCCAGCATGCTGATGGAGGCGTTGCTCCGTCCGAATTTGACGTCATGGGAGGCTGCCTCAAAGTTGTCCAGGAAATACTGAAAACAGGTTGGCTCTACAAAATGGCCGTGTCGTGTCTGAGGTTCAAGAGGCAGTGGCATTCACGAGTGATGGATTGCAGCATTATTTCGGAAGATTGTTCAATCTTGTTTAATAGACTCACTCTGACTTCACCTCTTGTATGTGACTGAAGACCGCATATGAAAATTAGACACTTAAATTGGTCCTCTGTCATGATAGATAACCTGAATTGTTCACATTCAAGATTGACTCTACTGGCACAAATGATGTGGTATTCAAACTCCTTTTTCGGTAGTTTCATACATCGATAGCGAATATTAAACAAAGACGAACTCGAGAGTTGCTGCACGGTTTCGTCAAAGCTGAGGTCCCTTATGTTCCTTGGCAAAAGGAAGTAGGAATAGCGTGTGTTAAGTTTTCTGAGCAATAAGCGCACTCATAAGGCATAATCTTTGTGCATCAGTTCACTTGTAAAAGTATCTCCGTAACGTTCGAACCACGAATCGAAAATCAGACCAGCAACAGGCTCATAATGGAACTCCGTGATACTGCTGGCAACCGAGTCGACGAAATTCGCTTCTGGAGCGGAATTTGTTGGTTGAATTGTGAGTTACCGCATCAAAGTTTCCATCAATCGCAAATGTGCCTCTTCAAACTTATTTCGTTGTTGCGGCAGAATTTCCTTCGATGCTACTCATGTTTGCATACGTTCGGGCGTCACCAATCTGTTGTAGCTACTGCTGTCTCCACTCCAGAGCTTTAGTATCGAAGAAACACTCGTCAACAAGGACCACAACAGTTTTAGTGCAAACAAGCGAGCGTAAAAGTGACAAGGGGCCCCGTACTATTTAAAGGGAACTTTTGACATTGAGGCAAGCTGTCTGACTGGCCTTTAGTGAACACCCATCATCATCGACTGTGCTTCTATGAAATGTCTAAATACTTATCGTCGTCCGCTGTGCTTCTGTGGTGTGCCTGAACACTCATCGGCCGTTTCTGAATTGATTAATTGATTGATAGATTGACTGGCCTGGATGCTTGCCGACTTTCTTATTGAAATTTTGTGGTTTGGCTTTCAGGCATTCTGGGATTATTTTTAGGAATCTGACGTTCCAGACAGTGACAAAGTTGAAGAGAAAAGGGGGATCAAGACAGCATTCCCTGATGTAGTGAACTCGAACGAGGGCTTCCCTTAGACCTTCACGCTCCCGTCAGACTTTTCGTACAGTGCCTTATGGAGGGTCAAGAATGTATGGGAAACACCTTTGCTCCATAGACACTGCCATAGTGCCTGACGGTCCACATAATCAAAGACAGCTTTTAAGTCGTTGAAGACTACCATTTTTGTTTGCTGAAAACAGTATCGCAGTTTCAGAGTCTGCCGGAGGGCAAAAATATGATCGATGAATCCCCCTGCAGGACGGAACCCAGCTTGGTTTTCGCAGATCTGCTTCTGTTTGTTTTCAATCAAACTTGCAATAATAAGACCAGGGAGCACCCTCGGTGCCGCCGCTACCAGGTTGATGCCGTGGTGGTATTCGTTTAGTGTTTGCGTACCCCTTTTAGAGACAGGAATAAATATCGACGAGCCTCATTCTGCGTGCCGTTTCTGTTCACTCCATATAGCACCAGTAAGATTTGTCAGATGGGTCACGGGGATTCAGCTCCTTCTTTTAAGAGGGCTAGATACAGACCGTCCGATGCTGGTGCCCTCTCACGTTTCAGTACCGATATTTCGTACTTTATTTCTTCCGACGGGCGAATGAGGTTTACATTTCTTTCTCCAGTATGAACTGTCTCCGGAGGGTGTGTTGCAAAAGGTCAGCTAAATTGCTCTTCGAATTGTCCTGCTCATCTCTCTAGTCGTTGGTTTTGCTAGCGAATGGGTAAGCCACATTTTCACCCATCGTTTCACTGACCGTTCCTTTCGCAAGGACGGTAGGTCGTAGCGTTGATATAGGACACGGCTGTTTCCGGTAGTAGGAGCCTTCTCCACCTCTCGAGTTTTCGATGCCCAGCAGAGCACTCGGTCGTTCCTTACGCTCTTCACCATTTGGCGTTTGAGGGATTTGCGCGCGCCGTCGTACTCGTTGCCTGCTGGTACGGAGTTCCTGGCATCAATCAGGACTAGCAATCTCGACGATATCCACTGGTCATTTGATTGTACCGGAGAAGTCGGACAGACAGCACTGAACGCCGCTAGCATGACTCCTTCCACATTTTGCCATACTTCATCCACGTGCTCACTACCAGTACAGTATTTGTTTACTTAGGGAATTGCTGCGCTAGCTCAGATCGATATTATTGAGCTATGACAGTTCTCCGAAGATGGTGGATTGGCATGCCTCTTACTCACTTGCGGGGTCTGAAGGGAAAGGAAGTGCCAGGAATGCTCGCACCATGGCGTGATCGGAATCAAGTCATGTGCCCCAGAAAGAACAGTAGTCTTTAATTGTGACCATTGTGACTATCCACCGGTGGCCGATGGCTACGTGATCCAATTCGGTCCACGGTTGATTTACATTTGGTGGCCGCCAGGTTACGCGATGCAAACGTTTATGGTGAATATTCGTGCTGGCCAGAAAAAGTTCATGATCAGCATACAACCGGAGGAGTCACTGTCTGTTGTCTGCGACGAGCATCGTCTCCGAAGCGACCGTTCAGATGTGATTCCCAGAAGATCAGACGACAGACTTGGGCATTCATATTGCCCGCAAGAAACACCAGTCAGTGCTTCTTGCTCGACGAATGAGCCCTGACAACTCTCGATGGAAAGCCTTCTTCTCAGCGTCAGAACTGCAGTCCGTTGGATCATACGCATACAAGCAGCCACCGTTTTTTATATCGAGAGGCACTGAGGTTGATTGAGCGGGATAATCGAATGGCGCAAAGGTTACTGTTCACTGGGACCCAAACTAACAAAGCACACTCAGCTCTGGGGCTGAGTGCAACTACCACGCCATATATTCCAAGAGTCACCGCTTGCGGACCATATGACACACAGGGAAATATGAAAGAGCTGAGTTTCTCCTTGGTGTTCTGAGATGTAGGATCACGTTTGGTGGCTTATTTGCGTGCTTGGGAGGCGCAGCTTACATCACTTCTAGGGGAATATAAGGTTTCGGCGAGCACTGCCTGTTTTCCAATTTGACATAGAGTACGGACGTTGGAAGCTCCCATGTTGAAAGTATCTCGTGGATTTATCAGGGTGTTATTTTTGGTTTAGTGTTAATAAGCAGCGGGGTGCATAAGACACATCGGTCAAACAAATGACAGTCAAACGACCTAGCAAAGTTTGCTTGTGTTGCGGCAAGGGGCTGGGGATGGTCGTCTGTGGACACAGAACTGTGCAGGCAAATGATACTTCTCGGTTGCCCTGGCCGAGGAGGGCTGTGGTTAAGGTACCCAGCCTTGAGCGTTTGACTTAAAGCTCTGACCCACAATGCAGTGGGAGGATGTAGAATTTTTTCGTGGACCATGCATCTAGCGTCTGAACCAAAAGTCTGGATAGTGAGACAGCGGTTTTTAGAGTTTTCTTGGGGACCCTTCCCGGAGTCGATGACTCAATAGTCTGTCCTGCTCAGCTGCAAGTGGTTGGCCTAGCCCGAGGGTGCAGTAATTATTGCATTTCTGTCTCACTCCTGATGCGACTGCGCACATCAGGTGCCTTATGAGCAGCACCAGACTCTTTCGTTTTAAAAGTATTTCGATTGTGTTGAATAATGAGCCGGCGGTCACGGTCAGACGTTAGGCGATCGGAGTGTGCGGTTTTTAGGGCCGATTTTTTCTAACCCGTCCTTCCTTGGGGGAAGGCAGCATCACCGCTTCCATGAATATGGACATGTTGATCGTCTGGGAGAACATCTTACTACCTTCACACTCTTGTCACACAGGACAACGCGACCTTACTCCCAGACTGCCTCGTATTACGATTATTTGTAGTACGAGGTCCCTCTGCTCTTGGTTTGACTGCTCTCCTTTGGCCTTCCTGGCATGGTTGCACGAATTTCCAGCAAGTAGGGCCTACGGAACTATTGCGACAGAGAAAGCGGACCACCACGTCCAGGTGGTAGCCTTATGTGGGGGTTGTCAGACCGAAGATACTTGTTTTCTGATCTGTTGACCCCCAGGTTCCTTTACGAGGGAACCCCAGTTTTGGTTATTGTGTACCAAGCATGTGTTAAAGATCACTCAAACGACTTTGAACAAAACAACGACTAGCTGCTCAAGATGTCTGCTTTTATGTCATTAGAATGAGGAAGGGCATGCGGAATATGTACATCATTACGGCCATGCAAATATGGACATCGCACATTGTCACTGAACTACGTGTAACAAAAAATGTTTTTAAATGAAATGTTTCAAAAGATGCAAGCACGTTGTCAGTCCACTCAGTTCGTGTCCAAATAATTTGGAGGATGAGATCTATGGACGATTATCCTCACAGTGAAACTGAGTTCTTCCTCGGCATCTCTATGTCTTTAGTCAGCCTACCATTTGAACGACTGTTTGCATGCTATGGGCACTAATCCTAGCAGGAAATCGCTTGGGCAACAGGTGACTTTCCAACGAGCCGTTTATGTTCCCCAAGTTGTTGTCATTTTAAGTAGCCATAAGGTACACAATGTCACCACAGCTGCTGAGTTACACGACCTAGAGAATTTCAGCAGGCCTTGCCACAATGGACTCGATGTAATTGGCTGAATCCGGTCATAGACCCATCTGAAGTGCACGCAAAGCCGCGTCTCAATTCGCTAATTGGACGGGTTTGCCACCAGGTCATCTGCTGGTGTTCGGGCTCTCCAGAGGCGCACACAATTCGAGTTGGGTTGCGCGCACCGGTGGCATTTTATGAGAAAGATGGTGACTTTTAGGACTAATCGTATCGTGCGTAGGCGGCCCCAGTCTATGACTGTTCAACTCGCTGATTGGCTCTTTCTATTGATCCACCGTCATGCCAGACACCGATGGCTGTCGTGTTCGTGTGTTTTTTAGTATCACGGCGACCCGCTGGTGGACGGTCCATTCTGACCGTGTTGCGTTCTACTTACGGGACATAAGATACTGATCTCTATATTCTACACAATGTCCTCCCACCTTCCTCTTCCCGATCAGTTCTGGACGGATCCAGTTCTTCCACCGGCACCCGATATTTGGAATGCTTGGAAGGTGACGTTTACTGACAACAATTCAGCTCTACCATTTTTCACTACTTCCATTGAGCTTACCGAAAAACATGCCTTTAAACTATTACGTCTTGATCTGGATATAGAAGACCACTACCACTGCCACTACCTTCCTCACAATTCGATTCCAGAGGGGGCATTTGCGCAGTCGGATAAACATACTGCGTGCGGCTGAATGCTTATGTTGCTTGATATAGGTTTCGTCAGTATATCCTGGTGGAACCTTGGATAGTTTCAATTCAGAGATTTTGTGATTCGCATGTCAATGAGAATATAATGCGGGAGCTAAAAATGGGGTCGAGGATGTTCTCCTGGTACCAGAGGCTATAAGGTAGGGAAGGTCGTACAGACGCAGCCCACTGACCTGGTGACCTGAGATTTTGCCTGTGACGTGAAGGTGCAAGGATAGAAATTCGAGAGAAATCTATTTTCAATAAAATCGCCAGAATGGGTAGACAGGCCAGTTTAAATTAGCTTATACACTAACGGTAGTTGGTACCATCTTCGTAGTAGGCAGGATCTGGTGACCCGCAAAGGATGTCGTGCATTCAGTTCCAACGGTAACCAGTGCAGTAAGTTTGGCCATTTTACCAGGGTGTCATATTCGTTCAGCCTTTCACATTGAATCCTCAGAAGACACCAACTATTCAAATGAATAGAGAGGCGATCAGATTATTTTTGCTGTTTACGATTTGAAATCCACCACATGCCATTCCACAGAGCCAAAGTTAATTGTTTCAGATGTTCTTTTTTTTATTTTTAGGCTGGTACGACTGTTAGACGTCTCGGTATAGAAGTACATTTTGCCTCACGAATCATCATTACTCCTTGCAGGTTTTTCAATCAGAATGTTTCTCTTTTGTCCGTTAACCATCCAGACAGCCTACAGATTTAGGTTTTCTAATGCTTAATTTGTTCGTCGGCGTCGTTGGCAGGTGTCCTGTAGCAGTTTGCGTCCTCATTAGAAACAGCAATATCTAGTGTGGATATCAAATCTCTTGAGCTGCGTGATTCTTATCTATTCAAAAACCTCACTGGGAGGATAACTCGTGCACGGTCCCGCATGCAACTGAGATCGTATCATGTTCCATTCAGGATATCCCAGTCGCGGCTAGTTCCGTTAGTCAAAAGAGCAGCCATATCCGGCCCATAGCGCAGATGCCTCGCGACGACTTGATGGAGCAAACAACCTGCTCAGAATGGATTCATCTAGATCCATCTGGATTAAGTTCAGAGGAAGAATGGATCAATTCATGTGCGTACTGACCAGAATTGCTAAACAAGCTTGTGGTTGTTGATACGGTTCTACCACCATCATCCGACGTACTGAGCTGTCCGGTGTCAGAGTATCTTTCAAGTCGAAAACTCGACTTGTATATTCCCACATACCACTTACTTCCCATTCTCGACGCCAATCTGTCTCTCTGACACATAATGGCTTGTTGCAATCTAAACTACTTCCGGCGGGAGATAGCGGTGCACCACCTGTTCTGGAGGAATTGATGACACCCTAATATTAGACTTGATCGTTTGTATTGCCTATATGGATAAAATTTATGTATTCGTCAACTCACCTGAGAAAAATCCTTTGTACTTGCGCACTGCGTTTCGTCGACTACATGAGTCGTCTTTGGCTGACTGATCACGGCAACAAATATTCAGTTTCTTGAAGACGTGCTTTCCAGTGTAGAAGTGAGACGAGATAGGGAGGACACTAGGGCAATCCTCAGAAGTTTAAGACCAACTACGGTTGCGCAGTTCAAATATTTCCTTGGCCTGTAATTATATTGTTCCAAACGCTTTCCAAGCTTGGGTACTGTTTCTGAGCCGCTCAGGAAGTTGACACGTCTGATTGAAGAGCTCGTTCAGAGCACTGGACAAGCAATTGCTTCTTCAGCAATCCGAACATTAATGCTGTGCCTGCGTTTAGCATCTTTGACGAGGACTATCTGACATAAGTTTCGATTGATACCTCAGATGTAGGCTTGGGTTCTCTCTTACTCCATTTGCAGAATAGGAGGAGAAAGTCGTTGCTTGTATCACCGGAACCTTATCTCGCACTGGGTGCATCCGTTCCTCAAGTGAAAAAGAAAAGCCCTCGTGTGTTTGAGTCTGTGAAAAACAGCAAGTTTATTTGTTCGGACGTCCTGTACCTACAAGTTTGCTCGATCGTGGCAGCGAGGTGAATTCCGTAGTAGCCCACAAATGTTACCGGTAGACTTGGTCCGGCTGCTAATGTGACTCCTAACATTCCACCTACAAACAGTGGAGAGAATACGGATATGAAAAAATTCATCTCCTCACTTAAAAAAAGGGTGATTCCGCCGGAAGTATTGAGAAACTATGGGAGCGTACAAAGGACGACGAGCGGTTATGGAAGTTATGCCAGTATATCACTAATTATGACTACAATAAACTGAGATGAGACAAATGTACCATTTTGGATGGTTGCATTTTGCACAGAGAACTTTTTGTGATACCATAGAGTCTAATTCCTACTGTAGTTGAATGTGGATGTATAGTTGGAACGAAGATACGTACGTGGCAAAGACCAAATGCAGTGTAAACACAGCTTTTAGTGGTTGTTACGCTATTCAGCATTCGGACAAAGGTACGAAACCCTTTGGTGTATCACTTCAACCCACTCAGTATTCAATGCGATCATGAGTTGAGATTGTGATCGATATTATGGGTTCATTTTAAAAAAGGACATGGTGGTTACAGTGTGCTTCTACAGCAAATGAATCGGCGCTCTTCCTCTGTGAGATTACTACATCAATGGTGCATAAATGGCTTCGAAGTTCATTTGCAAGATAAAGTTTACGGATTTTGCTTCCGGTAACAGTCCAGTTCTTGTACAAATCAAGAACAGACATTCTAACACGGTGCCGTATACTTCAGCTGCTAATCTTATGGCCGGAAGAATAAACTCTACTTTGAAAGCGCCCATGCAAACAATCCAGTCACAAGTGAGACGCGGGAGGATTCGTTAACTTCATTTTTGACAACTTGTCGAACCAAACCACACTGTTCAGGGACTAAGAGGCCATAGGAATTAATTTCATGAAGAGGCATTCGAACACGACTTAGTGTGGTCTCCACGCCGAGTGAAGGCGCCAGAGTGAACGGATTTAAAATTTCCAGGGAAAATTTGTACATCCACGCCAGACCTGCACACCGCACACGCCAGTTAGTTTACAGATTCCCCATGAACGGAAAGGAGAAAACCTTCTATAACGGTCAAAACTGTGTGCCCACCAGAAACTTGTATTTTTGGGGACAAGAGAAAAGCAAATACAAAGAATCTTATTACCATATCTTAAGGTATCACAGTAGGACCACCACTTAAAAACCTGTTTTGATTGGTCCTGTGCACAATCTTGAACTCAGACGGTCTGTTCTATACCGACACTGTCCAACGCTATGGTTTAACCGAATAAATTCCTGGAGTCACGCCACTGCCTCTCTTCCGACTTATAACTATGCTGTGTGCATTCGTTTACAACGCTTATAAACGGGTGGCCCTTAGATGCTGTTAAAAAAATGGGGGCGATGTTGTGTCCACGTTTTGATTGACTCATTTTTACACCTGTCCTGCTGCACACGACGCTATTTACAAGACGTGCGTAGGCGGATGTGGTCACAGTCTAATGTAAGGCGCCTATTGGCTCTACCGGTGTTTCGCTGTCCGGTGAGACGCTGTGTATGCACGTTCTTTATTTATTTTTTTACGGTGATCCGCCCATTCTTGCTGCGTTGCGTTCTACTTACGGGACATACTGAAGAACAAGCTTGGATGATCTGATTGGTTGACCCAAACACTCGAGTGATGACGCGGTAACTATCTCTGCGATGGGTGTGTGGATGTGCGCACATAAATGGCCAGCGCAGTGAAAGCCGGGACGTATGAATGAAGGACTTAAGACCAGTAGGGTTTGGTTGTAACCCTTCAGTTGTCAAACTCATTCGTACAAAAGATGCAGGAAGACCGTTTGAATGAAGTAACAACTCTGCGGTGGACGACATTACCACTTTTATGCATTGTATGTTTGGAATTATGGTCACTGATTCGGTGGCTGCCTACCCTCAAGGAGACCCTGTGCTCCTAATAACGCATCTAGTTCTGTAGGCCAAAGGTGGATTTTGCACGTGTTTTAGTTTGTCCTCCCTAAAACATATGACACGGCAACTTATACGGCAGTCCAACAACTAGATCAGACCAACTTAATGTCAAAGAACAAAGTTGAAATAGAAACACTTCTTGTTTGGGTAAGAATACAATTAGGAACTAAACAACCACGTCATCAGTTTTGTCGGAAACCAACTTTCGAACGAAAATTTCTCCAAGACCTGGCACGACAACACAGTATTGTCCAAGCCTCAAGCGTTGCACCACATTGACAGGTTCTCACGCAACCCCGTGGAAATTCTAGCACGGCTAGCAAGCCAAATATCTGTAATCAGTGAGACAAGTTTTCCTCATTTTTCAGAAGCGTCATTCTAATTTGAGTGGCTAGCTGAGCCTTAAGTTCATATTCGTCATGACCGCAGTATTGATTCGTTCCTTCTTGAAGCTTCGTCGAGTCGCAATTATCATTCACGAGGTGGGGTTTTGGTTCCTCCGAACCTGCACTATAACAGCTTTCATGGGGCTTAGAATTAAAGACTGCTACTGGCGTGCAACCGCGTGCAGGTAGGCAATGCAGATTACTTATCTGCCGTTGTGCATCACAACTATCACCTATTAATTCCATACTGCTGGCCTCTTGTCCAGGAATGGTTCATAAAAACTCATTTGAACGTGCACTTAGCGTTAACGGGAGACTCAACTGGGAAGTAACTTAGCCGCTCTTTCACACTATTCTTCAACTGAATGTGTTGGTCAGACGCTGCCTTATGTTACATTTGGGGTGATAGCTCGGGTAGAACTATACGCGAAACACGAGATGGGCGTTGAATAGTATAAACCAGAGCATAGTATAAACCAGTGATTCAGTTGAATTCCGCTTGATTCTCCGATTAACATCAATTCGAACCTTCCAGCGACTGACATCTTTGAGGATTGGGCCTACCTAGTGAAAATAGGAGAGAGACCTGCAGTCAGTTGACTAGAGTTTCCTTCGACCTTATGAGTAGTGTCACATCAAGGGATTATACTGCACACTTTGTAGACACTTTGAAGAAATACAAATTTCTTATGTGATGAGTCACCAGTGTGCTGGACTTTCACTTCTGAATTCCTGAATGTGAGTGTCAGAATTGTTAGGAAGGGATATCAAACTAAATATGATGATCCAGGCTTTTGCTAAGACTGCAACTACTATTGCAATTATTATCGCTCATTCGTAAGCCCAGAGCTGGCTAAGTTCGTATCCAAAGTGCCAACAATGGGCCCCAGAAAAGTCATCACCTTAGTTTTTTGTGCTAGGTGTGTTCGGCGGAGTGTTACAGCTCAACGTTTCGATCAACGTAAGCGATCTTTATCAGTGACACTATACCCTGAATAATAAAGGACGAAGGATACTATATTCAAGTGGTCAAAATTCGAGTAACTTTTTGATTGGCCGAGGTTGACAGTCACATCTGTGCTTTGAAGCCGAGGTCAGCTAGTCACGCTGTCGCTTGATATTCATCAGCCCTGACCACAAAACGGATAGGGGCTGACTATCATTCTGGCTGACACATGCGGGTTTCGTATGTGAATTACCAAAGCTCCCGAACGGCACCATTCAGCATGCGTTGTCAGACCTTGGTGAATTGGTTCGGTCTTCCTCACTTTTGCAGCAATCTCTACAAACCAACCTACTTATATCTCGAAGTTTCGAACTTTTGCGGCATCTGATAGAGAGTGATGTATCTTTGGAGGCAACTACCAACTTGTTGTCTGTTGAAATGTTATCAGAAATCGAAATGCGTATACGATCAACTTACTTCACACTCAAACAGAATTTGTACAAACAAGCACAGAGATTAGCCATGGGCTCCAGATATTTCTGTCAGAAATCTAGAGGGGCGCATGGTGAATTAATTTTCATATCTGTCACGAATTTGGTTGTCACGTTCACAATTGGTTGATCTTGTGCCGAGACCTACCAAGTGATCCTCTCCATTTCCTGAACTATCTTTGAAACAGTGTGAGCTTTTCGTGTAAAGTTGAAAATGTCGTGCATTCCCTTAGATTTCTCACCTGTCTTGCGGGGAGTCAAGGAGTGCGACTTTGGTATTGTAAACCGAATCACTCTGGACGTTGTTTGGTTTATTCTTCATACCATACTTTGAAAATGGAACAATGTGTTGTAAACTCTGATAAACAGAGCCAACGAGCTACACGTTCTGATAAAACCTTCAGAACCAATAAGAATAATGCTAAGATCAGGAGATGCTACAACCGAACAACCATCCACTATTTTTTGTTGGGATGGTACTCGAGCAGGCACAGACAGGATGGGATTCCGAAAATAGAATCGCCTTGTCAACTGTTCAGATTTCCAACCGCGATATTGTTCAAGATCCGCAATGGTGATGGCAACTGACAGACGGGAAGTTTACCAAAAGTACTCGTTGCAGAACACAAAATATATGGACGCTTTCCTTGCAATTCCAAAACCTGCTTGCCCGTAAGCTAAGCAACGAAGATTCATTGGAGTAGTCAACTCAGCCAATACACTCTGAACGGTAATGTTTGGAGGCTTTGGAAATCTACACGGAAAGCTCGCATTTCTGAACCCGAATGGCAGTCACCGCATAACTGCTGCATGGTCAGTGTTTATGAAGACCAACCAACAGCTTGGACTCACAGATCTCGCCCTGATCAATCAAGCGAACCCTTGCATGTCGGCATCACACCGGAAGACGCCAGTCGACTCTCGTTTCTTCTGTTTTTTTGTGGTTCCGATCATTTCGCAAGGTTGAGTTACAAAACCTGCACCTGAGGTTGAGACTTCCACTGGCTAATCATTTCGACCTTGAACACATTTTACAAAAAGGAAGAGACGACAACGGTGGTAACCCATTGTCGACACACAGACTCCAAAGCAGAGCTGCTGCTTTATTAGCGTGTGATTTTGATTTCATTTTCATAAGGATATCTTTTGGTGATGTTGATGTGCTGTCCAGACTGATTGCTGATTTCGCGTTTATTTGGCCAAATACAAACTTTTTTGATCAACCGTTAGCACAGACTATGAGGTTAGACAAGAGTTTCGAACTCCGCACATCAGCTCTCAGTAACGGCAAGTACGGGGACAGCAAAATATCTTTTGCTGCAAAGTATCATGGAGTATTCGCGAGTAATGCTTTGGAAACTGATTTTGCTCCATACACCGATTGAGGAAAAGCAGCTTTGTCCTGGCTTCTAGTACTTTAGTACTGGCTGGAAGCATGTGAATATAAAAAGTGGACCTTAATGGCAAATAATGGCTGTCTAAAGTTATATGACCGGGTTGTGATCCCTAGGAGTCTACGGAAAATTTACTGGATCAGTTCCACTAAGGGCATCCAGCAACAACTATTATAAAATTCACAGCTCAGAGCGTTACTTACTGACCGTTCGTGAGCAAGGATATTGGCAACATTGTTCAACCCCGTAACAGTTTTGCTGTGGCAGCGAAACTACCCGTCAAAGATGAACTCGAGGCTAGGCCAGCCCCAAGTGAACTATGGCCTCACATTCATACCGCTTTTGTAGGACCTCTTGAGGGATTTCATCACCTTTCAGTTGTTGACACTTCCTATAAGTGGCCTGGAAGTTCTCAGCTTAGACAGACAAACAGTTCCACCGTTATTTTATACCCAAACCGTCTTATCGCAGAACTTGGTGGACCCCAGGCATTTGTTTCCCACACTGGTTCACAGTTCACCCCTTACATAGCACATACGCACCTCGGCTTACAGTTCACAGTCAAACGCGTAGGCTGAGCGCTTTGTGGATATATTTGGGTGTGCACTGGTTACAAAGGAGGGAGAGAGGTGAAAACCGATGACGTGATCGTAAGTTATTGCACAATTTTTGTCACAAAATGCACCGGTACACACCCGAGGCACTTCATGGCAAGTAGTACTCTGTACTCGAGAAACTGTCGTGGTGAAAGGTCAAGCTGGATTCTGTACCGTATTACTGAAGAGATATAGAAAGTTTCGTGGATAATACAGGTAGGCTCCTTCGTATGGACTGGACAGTTCAACCATATTTGATTCCGCTGTGAACGCAAAATCTTTCACTCTCGTCATCCATCCCGTACATGCCAAGGAAGAACTTACATTAAAAGCGGAAACCATAATAAATAATCAGATATGCTCCATGCGGATAAGAGTGCCTCTTCAAGGGCTTGGGGATAATCAACTACTTCGGGTGTGCCGGTCATATGTGAAGTGCTATTCTGTTCAGCCTAAAAGAAGGAGGGAGGTGTTAGAGGGAACCACACATAATCATCGTCCACACTGGTTCCCCAGCTAGTGCCAAAACACAGTTCACGTCATCTACGCCTTGAGTTCGTTCGCTCATCGATGAGTCAGTCAACATGTGCATGATGATAGTTGTTCATGATTGGACAGTTTCGGCTCAGCAGATCTCTGTGTCCGGTTCACATGATTGGTGGACTGCCTTATTGATTTGTAACACGCTTCTGTATCCTCAGAAGTATCACTTTTGAAATACGGCATATCCCTGACTGGTGCGCTTTGGTCCCGCTTTAAAGAGATTACAGTCAGCAGTAGAGCGCTTAGTAGAAAGTCGCACATGATTCATTGGTTCCCACGCATAATGAGTACGATGCGGTCTTCTATTTTTCACTGCTGGTTCGCGTAAATACGTGGGGTATCTTTCAATAACCATTAAAAGTAACGCAAGAATTTTTGCAGTTCAACAGGAGTTTTGGTTATTTTTAGACACCTCAGTCTTCTGTGCTTAGTTGATTAGTTCTAATTATGGAACTAATTTTGTAAGTCTCGAAGAAAACGTTGAGAGCTGTGTATTGTGGCCTAATCAAGTGGAGGTAGTGCAATCCAGCTTCGTCATTTTTACTTCTTTGTAGAGAACTTTATTAGCTGTTTAGGAACATACAAAACATTTCATGCTTCAGTTACAGTTACAGATATGCGGCCTAATTAGACTGCACTGATTGCGGTAAAACTGACTTTTAACCTTCATTCTGACGTTTCGCAACGCAAGTCCATGTTGCTCATGTTACTCAAGGTCATTCCCTCTTCAACATTGTTTCATTTAACCTGTCCATTCTAAAGTAACCACAGTATCGAGTATCATCCATTTTTATATAAATACATGGAGTGGCCTCCATCCCCCTTGAAGCCTTAAAGCCCCTACTTCGTTTAAGAGGCAAATATCCTTTGGTTGGGAATTCCCGATGTCGTTGGTGGTGTTGTGCTGCACTTATTCAGCTGCACATTCTCGTGGATGGGGAAAACTTTCATCTGATCTCTTTTCCATCCATCCCAAACGAACATGCACCCCTAAAGCGGTCGTTGCTGTCCCTGAAACCGTATACCTACGCAGTTGGCACTCGAAGTTATTCACTACATGGACACAGACAGATTACTTGAAGAAGCTGTCCCTAATAGGAAAAGGATGTTCATTCCTTAAACAGTTTCGCTAGTTAAAGCTCGTGACAAAAATATGAGGTGTCATCTTTTATGGAGTCCCTTATATCTCCTTTATAAGTGAACTTATTCCAAGCCGCCTCCAGTTTAATGTGTACCCTGAAGCGGTGTCCTGCAACTCAAAGCTAGAGTATATTCACTCGGTATGACTAAATACTGCAGGCCCGAACCCTGCTTGTTCCACTCAAGAATAAAAGCGCTACACAGTGCTCCGGCGCTTCTTAGACTAGGTAGACGTACCGAAAAATGAATCAATCTGGTCACGTTCGCAGTGGCTCAAGGAAAATGTCTAAATTTTGCCTTACTGGAGTCCTTTGGTCATGTGACAGAGATTGTGAAAAGCTGACATGCAAACAGCATTGCTTGATTGCGTGCATGAACTCAGGTGACCTTGCCTGTACATAGATGTCTGGTGATCAGTGTCACTAATAGCTGATTGACAGTATCAAATGACTGAAGTTACGATGAGTCACAAGACGTCTGTCAAAGATAGCAGTGCGCAAACTCACTGAAATTACATTGCGGCTGCTCATCATTTTTACGTCTTTCTGACCTCTCTGGAAGTAGGGTTCTCAAATTTTAAAAGGGATTGTCCAAGCTTAAAGCAGTTACTAAACACTTAGGGCTCATTCGGATTATGAATGCGAAATGTTCCATGGGTAATAGGTGGGAGCGAAATTACTTTAATCAGTAATTTTTAACTTGTGGGGCAACGTCTGTTGTTCTGTCAGCTGTGAATGCTCTTCACTATACAGAGGTATTTTTGGTCGTTAGTTTGTTCGCTGCACTGGGCATTCTGATTGCGAACGTTTCATCACCAATTGAGGTGACGTCATCAGTGCGTTGTTAGGGGGCATAGTGGAGCGTAGCGATGGGTCGGTGGTTGTGCGTTGAGTAGTGTTGTGTGTGTGTTAATAAACGTTCTGCTAGCCGGGTTTGACCTTCGATCACCATTATCTGTTTGGTCGGGTGGTTCAATTGGTTGCTCTGTTATCCTGTGTCCTGTTTGATCGAAGACCACGTGGGCTTTCAGCTTGGTCTCCCTTGCCATCGTACTCTGGTCGATGGCGGAGCGGTCTCTGTCCTTGACCCCTCTGTGACCTTTGTCGATCTGACTCCAAGGAGTTTTTTGTTCCTTGGTTTGTTAATCCGATATTTGGCTCTCCTTGAGTATTCCGGTTGAGAAATTGGTCCTTTGCACATAAAGGTGCGTAAGTTTGATCCACCATGGAGTACCATGATTCCGGAAATTCCCTTCCTTGTCTCGCGTCTCCGTATGCCTAAATTTTTGCAGCTTCCAGATTGAAGTTGTGGTCTTCTTGGTCTTCATGTATGGGTATCAAGGATAGGAGGTCATGTCTTCTGACGAC
This sequence comes from Opisthorchis felineus, assembly GCA_004794785.1. Taxonomy (NCBI): domain Eukaryota; kingdom Metazoa; phylum Platyhelminthes; class Trematoda; order Opisthorchiida; family Opisthorchiidae; genus Opisthorchis; species Opisthorchis felineus. Next base: position 940,877 of record SJOL01007764.1, on the reverse strand, counting down.
CGTGTTGTGTTCCTTCATTCCTGTGCATAATTCCCCCCACCCCCCCGGTTTATCCAACGTGGAACTTGTTGCAGTTGTTGCAGGTGATTTGGTATATCACATTGTTCCTCGTGGTTTTGTCTTGATTGTCCTTCGGTCTTGAAGTCAATTTCCTTATGGTGGCATTCGGTTTCTGGGCTACGAAGATTCCTTTTAGAGCTAATAATCTGGCTGTGAGTTCAGATATATTCTTGATGTAAGGTAGAACTACCCATCTGGTTACCTGTTCTTGATGTTGCTGCCGTTGACTTGCCTTCTTTTTCAAGCTTCTCTTGATAAACTTCCTTGGATATCCATTGCTCTGGAGTACTCTGAATAGATGATTTTCTTTCTTCTTCCTTAGTTCTGTGGTGCCGCATTGTGTCTCTGTCCTCTTGAACAGGGTTTGAACGAAGCTCTTCTTGTGGTTCACTGGGTGATTGCTGTTGTAGTTCAGTATTTGATCCGTATGTGTCTCTTTACGGCAGACGCAGGTTTCCAGAGCCCCATCCACCTTTCTGTTCACTAAAACGCCCAATAATGGTAGTCGGCTGTTCCTCTCCAGTTCACTTGTAAACTTGATATCTTTAAACGTGGTATTGAGCAGTTCATGCGCAGTTCATGATGACAAAGGTACCGTCCATGTGGTGGATTCATAGCTTTGGAGTGCCGCGCGATCTAATCTTTGCATTACCGCCTCAGCTATAAGGCCCAATGAAATCCCTTCCAGCTGTTGATATATTCATCCATCAAAGGTAAGTTTGGACCCATGCCACTTCCTTGGAGTCCTTGTGAATACCAGATGACGGCTTTTTGGCAAATTTGATGAAACCTATATCAAGATAAAATTGCCCAGTGACTGAATTTGTCGTGGACTCGTCAGTTCCTCACTTAAGTTGCCTTCACCTGTTGCCTCGCATAGCAATAGTGCTCCTATAGACTGGCAAACTAAACCATCCAGTTTTCCACGTTTGGTAAACTTCTACCAAGTTTGAGGACTGAGTTGAGAGGGAATGAAAGTACATAAGCGAAAAAATTGGTGGCCCTATATCTGTTCTCCAGCAGTATAGGCTTCCCACGATCGATTTATCGCGGTTGCTTGTTCCATTTGAATTTAAAGAAACCAGACAGAAGAAATTACCGGAAAACTTCCGAAATTTTCGTCCGTGCTCTTCAAGTCATGCATAAACGAAAACATACGTCGGGGACTCCGTAGAATGTGCATCACTTCTTTCTGTCTGCTTTTGTCTGCTCGCTTGTGCACCGTATCGATCTGTGAACCAAACCACCCATGGCGGGCTGATTAATTGAATGATACGGAGTCCTTGTTTGTTCACAGACTGAATGATCCCCGTTCTCTTCTCATCTTTTATCCTTGTCCTGATTACGAGGTACTTGTTCAGTTCTGCACAACTTTAAACCACCGGTAGGTCTAATCAGTCCTCAATGTTTGTCCCTTTTATTTCCCGCAGCTCACGCACTGGCAACACCCAAGATTTCATGCTTATTTTCCTGCGGCTAATTCCACACCTTCAATACTGGGTGATATGCTTTCGGCAGCGTTCGGCTGTATCGGATTCTCATGGGTAAGCATTCATCTACGATGCGCATGGCTTCTGAGGTCTAGATGATTTAAACTGTCCTGTGGCAGAGCTAGCACTTGGAATTTTTTAACTTTTGCAGAATATTTGTTGAGTGGCAATGAGCAGAGCGAACCAGTGTACAGGAATCCCACCTACGACAGTCGGCTTACCGGATGCATGGTTTATCAGAAGCCCTGCCCGTGTGGCACATGTGCGTTTGGGGATCATATAAAATCCCATCCCTAGGAAAGGTAGGAGAGTAATGAACAAGTAAATAGTGACGTTTTCGAAGTGGGATAACCGAAGATCCTGGTAACCACATAGTGCACCACGTACCAGAGATCTGCTGACGGACAATAATGAGTACGTTTGTCGCAACGGTAAATGGCCTTTTAAGCATAAAAGTGCAGGGTCGCTGTCCATATCATTCTTAAACCTGAAAAATTTAGGTTCACCATGCGACCCTTTTAACCCGGAATCCATTTTCGTATGACGCTATATCGAATCGTTGCGACAAACAGGGATTCATGTTGCTCAAAAAAGGGCTGAAGAAAGATTCGAAGAAATACCAGAGCTATTTGCTCCGTGGATAAAAAATTCAACTGAGTTTAGGATGGACCCTAAGGAGAATGTGAATAGCTCAGGTTGTTAGGATTGCCGTTGATTTATTCGCTTAGCCGGGCAATTTGATTGTACGCATTTCACCACCAGTCTATGTTATGTCATCAGTTCCTTGTGAATGGGATTATGCTGCGGGTGGAAACGGAATACATCTATGGTTTATGATATTCTCCACCCAAACAGACAACCAGGCCACTGCACGACTTGCTTCGGAAGATTTGCATGGTATGCAAATAGTATTCTCCGTATTAATTATGAGAAGCTTATTAAAAAATCGCCGACAGTTCATCACCAGTTCCGGGTTTTTGGACTTTTCCCATTAAGCGAAACATAGCCCAGTCCCATTTTCTTCTGCCTTTGTGTCTGACCAAGTTATGCGGATTATCTCACCTCAGATTACATATATTGATTCGTTCCTAAGCTTGCACAACATGATACCACCTACCCCTCCAAGAAAGCTTTCCAAGGGAATGCAGACTCTACACAAGATGATTCTGATCCCCACTTGCGGAGTTCATTATAGAAATACTCAAGAGAACCGTACATATCATCAAATGCCGAAATGGCTGAAAGCCCATGATGGAAATCAAGATGAGTCGTCAACAGTGGCCATCCAAGTTCGGGAGCAACTACTTCCGTATCGATTCTCTGAGTAGGCCTGGATAAACTTAGGCTGTATGACTGTCAAATGCGTAGCCATACCAACAATGCATACAAATATCTGTCGTTTATTTCCTAAGAGCATGATCACAGACATAAAAAACGCTAGCGGTAGATATGGAAGGATGTACAGGAGAACTTTAGAAACAAAAGGGGGAAACGTTTCGGTCGAAGGCCTGCCATGAATAGTTTTTCAGTGAGGCGAAACGTTCTCCAACGTAGGTAAGGGTGTTTGGCATGGAAGCACACTCGTAAGGACCATCAACTGAAGAAAGGACAAAGAATGCTCAGTCCTCTTTAAGGCACAGTAAGCGATAACACAGTCAAAACTCTCACGTCAGGTACAAAGTGTTCGTCATACTGGATCAGGTGTGAAACTCAGTGGCAAGAATGAAATTTCAACACTATGAATTACTACCATAATCATTTATCTTTCGTGTACGCACCCTGAAGCAAAAATCGCTATTCTGCTATTCTAACGTGAAAAGCAAAAGATTTAGGGCGGTTATTGTATGGTCTGAGGTCCACCTTAGATAAAAACTTTAATTTAATCTTACAAGAAGTATGTTAAGATCGGCCCAGTAGCCAACTACGAGTACTGTCCCTTTTACGGCTCATCAGGTAGGCCTAGTCACCTAATTTCAAATACTTCCTTTACAACCAATTGAATACGAGTCAAGTGCAGCCTCATTTGGGTCCGCTATCACATACGACCAGCGTATGTGGGTGTGCGTTAGCTCTGTGTGCGTGTACGCGTGATCGTGTGTGTACTAAGTTCAATCCAGACAGACGGGATGCTGGCGCCATCACTACGCTTGATACACTTTGGTTGTGTGCTGATCTCTAGGGCCTCACGGCACGTCCGTTCCATGTGTGACTTGAGTCCTGGCTGCAGTATACGTGTACCATCGAAGATGACTTGATTCAATAGCATGGAGTGCAATGGCTGAGTCGCGTTCAAGTTTAAAAGAAACTCTATTGGGTTTCTTTGAGGAAAACGCGCATGTCGTTTGTGTTCCGTGAATCGTACATGTAGTTGCCTGGCTCTCTGGCCCATGTATTTGGCCGGACATCTGCACAAGGATTTTGGTAGACGCAGGTTGTGCGGTGTTTCAGTTCAATAGGGTCTTTAGCCCTTACGAGGTGTCGTTGTAAGGTGTTATCAATTCGGAAAAATGTTTCAGTATCATAATCCCGAAGTGTCTTTCGAATGGCATCTGAAGTGCCATTTCTATAAGGTAACCATCGGGTTTTCGTCTTCCTGCTTCACTGTTCCGGTAGCTTTCTCCCCATTTGTTGGGCAATGAGCCTCATGGGGTATTTTTTGCTGTAATACTTTACTGAGTCGCTTCAGTTCTTCTGCTCGTATGGACTCATCCGAGCATAGTTTCTTGGCGGGATTCACCAGCGTTCCGACAACTGCGCGTTTGACGTAGTGTGGATGCGAAGACTAACAATGCAAATGCCTGTGGATTCTGTGGATTCTGTGGATTCTGTGGATTCTGTGGATTCCCCCTAATAATCCATGGGTAGCGTCAACAAACAGTTTTCAGCCCAGGAATCTAATGGTCCTCTGCTCGTTCTCAGTTTCCATCGTAAATTTTATGCTACTGCATTGTTCGTTCAAGCAGTAGTAGCTAAGGTTGACACGTGTTTGAGTAGTAAACTGGGAGATTCGAGAAAAGAATTCAAATTAAATTCGTGAGGACACCCCATTTCATTATGCTCTTCAACCAAATTTTCTCATATCTCTCCGGATTACTTACACACAATTAGTCCTTGATATGTCGAACAGCGGCGCGACTGAACGCCATGACAGCCTGTGCGTTAGATGTTTAGTTAGAGAATTTCAAGAGAAAGCTTCATTCAAAGACGTGTATAACAACCAAATGTACGCTGTTTTGTCACTCACTCTGTTGTGTAAATAAACACTCCCTTCCCGGTCACAGCTGATTACTTGGGAACACCGGCATGACTCAAGTGAGTGACACCCGCGGATCTTCATATCAAAGTCATCTTAATAAGAGTTCTATCGGAAATATACGTAACTGAGGCGCAATTTTATGTGTAAACATATGAAAATATCCACAAAACCAGACGAACTGTTAGAATATCTACCATATTTCACAGAAAGCATCACGAACAAGACCACGACAAAATATGGCAAGCTAATCTCGAGCCAGGTTAGACACCGTGAAATTAAGGTCTTAAACAAGAGCGTTTTGCATGGCAATAGAATCGATGAGAATCAAACATGCTTAACGTTCACTGAAGAGAAACAGGAAATTCGAACTCTCTACGGTTTAGCTAACTCATCCTGATAAGCGTAAATAGAAGAATAATATATGACAAACACAGTGGTAATGTGAAAAGCTTAACTTTTACTGTTCAGTATTATTCATTTGAGCACGGCAACTCAAAGCGCGCAAATATATCGAGAAGGTGACGAGTTGTAACCACTTCCTCAAAACTTGTCATCACAACCTTGATCACTGATTACTTCATTACTCTACAGTCGTTACGATAGGAATGAAGACCGCTAAACGTTTGTGCCTGTCGTCTTGTGTATTTTCTATATCAGTAAAATTAACACAAACACTCATCATATGAAGTGACAATGTAAGGCAATTCTTGCCGTGACACCAGGACCGCTTAAGACATATTCCAGTTCTTGGGCCAGGTGAAAAATCAGTCCTCATCGCCACCCCGCATAGGTTTATCGGCGATCTGGAACAAACGTTAGTGACGTGTTTACTTCATTTGCCAATTACCTTGGATAGAAAACGGTTTACTATATACCCTGAGGCGGTACTCATCCACAAGTGGTTTACATCAAAGAGCTCAGTATGCATTTCTGAGCAAGCCAAAAGGAATACACATTCCACACCTCAACAAAAGCCTCAGTCCACCTAAGCAGCAATGTCTGACATCATGATTCATCAGTCACAAAACGTCTCAAACGGCACAAACATGTCATCTCTCGAACTAGGGTGTGCATCATGAGCAAACATAGAACAGCGCCAGTCACACCCTCATTCCCGTCACATCCTCATTCCCGTCACATTCGGGACACACGGTACATGTCCGGGACACATGTCCGCGTCCCACGTGTTCGAGACAAGCAACGTCCGCCCGCCTACGCAACCATTAGTGAGGATCAAAGCCTTTATTCACGTGTAGGTCGACGGTAAGCCCTGAAGCATGAAACGGGTTAACGAGCCGATACAAGGATCGATTCAACGCTGAAAAACGGACTCACCACACCGTTATTCTCCCGTGAAAGTGTTCAGTTCGCCAACGGAGGCGTCACATAAATTCCACACTCATGTGTGCAGCTGAAATGGACTACTGAGAGTGCGAGTGCAAATGGGTCGTGAATTATTGGAAGGACGACGAGTAGAATAGGCCTACGTGAACTTGTGTAATTAAGCGATGTCTGCCGTCGACTGCCACTGCGAAAGTTTGGATTGAAATGGTTGCGTGAGACAGGACAGGAATAAGATCAGTCACAGGCGGGCATGTCCTTAAATGGCGTTCTCACAGATGGTACGGCAGAATGGTGATGCGAAAAATAGCGACTCCGGATAAGGAGTTCAGTTCAGTTCAGTTGTATATTTCAACCAGTGAAACGTTTCAACCAAACGTGAAACTTGATAGTAACCAAGACAAAAATGTTATGTGGACTTCCTTAGCTAACAAAATTCGGGAGGACTATCGTTCAGCAAAAAAAATATCCTTCGACAGGGTCCCTCTTCTTAATGGGAGATAGTGGTTTATTATGATTTTCGTGCCGAATGATTATAAGCAAACAACAATCTGTACCCATTTTTTCTGTTTCGTTTCATAGCCTCATATTCAGGTCATATTGAGTAGCTGCGGGTGGCTATAGAAAATCCCATCACTGTGGACAAATTTGACACAACTTTCCTTCTCGTGTAAATTCGTCCTTGGTAATGGAATACAAAGGTGTTTGGTGTGGGTACACACCAAACATTGCAGTCCTCCATATTGTCACTCGTCACCACTAATCGAAATGTGGGATAACCGGGCAAATTAACGAAGTGACCCGAGCCTGACACTTCATGAAGTGATGGGCTTCTGTCACGGGAATGGGGATGTGACAGCCACTGGTCTGTCGTCGGTCCCGGTGCAACCGCTACCAGCTGGCGAGTCACCGCGTTGTGCCGAAATTGATAACGGAGCACCCGGTCAGATAACGCTAACTGTTTCCATCTGGTGATCCTGGGTTTTTCCTGAACTTCACAGGGTATTTAGTCAATCTTAGAAGAATGCTGTCGAGCAGCTCAAGCACAGTGTTTGGATTTTTTTTGAATACTCCAACATCTGGATGAAACCAGTTGCAAACTCAGTCAGCTAAAAGCATATCGGAATTTTTCTAACCTACTGTACATGCACAGTATTAGTGGTCATTTTCGCTTCTGGTTATGCTGTCAAAAGCAATTTTTCAGCTCATTAATAAAATAGATGGTAGCTCTGAAAACTCTTCCATCTCGGCCATGTTCTATATGGACATTCTGACTTGATCCAGCTTATTACATCTCAATAGTGGGCACAGCAAGCTTGAGTTTACTAGTTATTGTTGCCGGTTGCTTCGCTCGGCTAATGACACTAAAATTGTTTGAGGACACCTAACACTGGCCGTTACTGTGCTAGGAACACTGTGATGGCTCCTGGAGACAGTCTGGTCCATTGCTTCGTTTAGACTAAACCTTGGTTGAATGTTCCATAAATGTTCCATAAAAAAGGTGTCGATACACCACTCAATCCTTTTCCTGTCATAAGTGGCAAGCCAGACTAAAATTGGTGAATCGACAATCTGTAATTACGTTACAACCTTTTCTGAGAAGTCCAGTAATTAACCCTAGTGCTACATGTTCTTACGAAGAAAAAAAGCGCATTTTCATCGAGATGGGGCAGCGTATTCGGGTCGTAAGTCAGCCAGCTTCCAGAAGGTTATAGCACCTTTATCCGGTTTATTCGACAAAAGTGTGGTAAACCAATAGGGCGAATTCAAAGAGATGAATGAGCTCTTCGTCACTGGGTAAGAGGACTTCAGCCAAATAAACAGTTCGGCACCTAGCTGTGAGCCATTCGAATATCCCACGAATTGGGGCAGACAGATTCACCGGTTCTCTGACCAAACGTGATTTTGTATCATTGAACGAAACATATTTCTCGATCATGAAAAGTTGATCATCCGGCACCACTCTGCAGAGCATTTGTGCATCACATTCGTTACCTGACAGAAGGTGAATAGATTGATGCTCCCGGTGAAGCCCACGTGCCCATTGTAGTCTAATGAATGCCATCAATCCATCTAGTGATGGTCACGCGGCATCACTAGTACTATAGCACGACACATTAAGTGAACTATTGTCATCGATGAGTACTGTGAATGCGTTCAGCGGAGTACTTATTCTACTGACATATATTATTTTCAAACTAGAACGAAATGGAAAGCAGTTCTCCACGGATATCCGACCGACGCTGGGTTTGGATATGCGTTATTTAAGGCAGCAAGACAATTTTAAAGCATTTTGGATCTCCTAATCTACTGATGATACGCGGGCACACGCGTTGATGCTTTGGAGCCTGAAGCAAATCGGACTTTCCAAACAGCCGGTCTTGGTGGTAGACAACTCACAATAAGCTGTACTCACGCTGCACCACCTCCTAGTAGTGCCGGCTGGGTAGCCCGGACGTCATCCTGGGTGAACTAAGATTTCAGCAACTCCAGACAGGACTAACCACCCTGTTTGGTTTCAATGTGCTGGTTACTTTCGACAATATACAGTACGAATCATCTGACACCTGTGCACCATTTCCAGACAGTACACAGGAGTAACTTGTGGGGCTCATGTGTGGGGAACGTGCCAATTGCTGCTAATCAAAAACTGGCTTGGTAACCCACCGTTGGGTTCACGTCCATGAAAGTGTTGCAACGAACACGGTCGCCCAATTGGCCTGCGCTGACTGTTCCCGTCTTTTTTGACGAAGATTGTCCTGAGTCAACACCGCCAGCACGCACACCCCACTAAGCATAATGCAGATAAGCTTGGCCGAGTGAAGACTTCCGGTGTCCGCTGGTCCCAACAAGATTCACAATCACTCCTGTACCCGACTAACAATCTATATCCGTTTTGTGACAAGCAAACCGCGCTGTTTTTGGGATCGGAGCAATATTTCCCTGGCTATCAGCATCAAAACCAGGTTACGTGTGCTTAACTTTCAAGCCCAATTGGGCAAAAAATAATCTGGTGGCCCTGACCAAACCATCGTTCAAACAGCGGCTTATTTTTCAGAAGCCAATGACTGTAGCGCCTGGTTTAAACAAACCTTGGCTTGCGCCGTGACACACCTGGAATCCCATGCTGACAGTTCGCTTGCTAGTGTTGACCTTCTGGCAGTTGCCCGAGGATTGCAGTCTGGCATCATGACACCGGAGCAGGTCCTGTTACTTCTGGACCTCTACGCACACACGTGGAATCTTGTCTTCCGACACCGTCGTCAGCTAGTCTATCGTGTGCCGGCCAACCGGAAGCGGAACCGCCGAGCCAACTACGCCGCTCTCCAGACGCTACACTAAATACGGAAAGGTGCAGCGCCTACTGTTCTAGATGGGTCGTCTAAGGGCCTATACAAAGATAACTGCGGCCTACCTCTGGACGCCGAGCAGTAGTGGAAACAAGTGCTCTTTACTCCTAAACATGTGGATAGCCGACCAAGTCGCGCAGTGCTACCATCCGATTGGAGATTGATCGAACCAATTACAGGTGAGGAAGTCGGTCGTACGATCCGTTTAATGGGCAATTTATCCCCGGGTCTGGACAGGCTCACGCCCAGAATGCTTCGCCGGTTCAGTGCCAATGCCCTTGCTGGGTATTTCAACTTACTCATATTATCTGGGGGTTGTCTGCCGCATCTGTGTCGTGCTCGTATTACCCTAGTTCCGAAGGTCCCAAATCCGACTTCACCGGACCAACTGAGACCGATCTCCGTGTCATCCATTCTTGTCCGATGCTTTCATAAGGTGCTTGCTGATCGCTGGAGTCGTAGATTGCAACTGCCCTCACTCAAGTTTACATTTCTACATCGAGACGGTTGTTTGGAAGCTACATCGCTGTTACATGCCCTGCTTCGTCACTCTTCAGCGACTGCTTCTAACCTCAGCTTGGCGTTTGTTGATATCTCGAAAGCGTTTGATTCGGTTTCGCATGACACAATCGTCAGATCTGCCAAGGCGTTTGGAGCACCGTCACCTATGGTTCGATACATCGCACAGTCCTATTAGAAAGCTGTGGCAGTTTTCCCCAATTCCGAGGTTCTCTGCAGCCAGGCGGGGAGATCCACTCTCGCCGTTACTGTTCTTCATAGCAATGGATGAGGTTCTTGGATTGTCGATGCTGCAACTAGAATAGCAGTTCCGTGATACCTTAGTGGATGTTTTGCCTTCGCTGACAACTGGGTCGTGTGTGCAGAAAGTCAGGCTCGCCTTAAAGAGAAGCTTCAAGCTGCTGCGGTCGAGTTGGGAAGAGCTGGTATGAAGATCAACGACCGAAAGACGAAAGCGATAGTGATTTGTGGGGAGAGGAAACATCTGGTGACAGCGGTCCCAGTCGAACCATTTTGCTCCGCCGAGGAACCCACCACTTCTCTGGGTCCGACAGACACTACTCATAAGGTTTCTGCAAATTCTTCGACATCACAAACGAGAGATTCAGCTGGGTTCCAGGTGAGTCTCTCGCAAAACCAAATTTGTTTGCAAAGGAGTGTATTTCGCTAAATGCATTTAGCATTGTTTGTCCATGTCAGGAAGGTCAGAGTCCTGAAAGTAACCCCAGAACGCCCGGAACCTACTGAGACCGTAAAACTCCACCAAGTTCTCAGTAGGGAAGCCGGCAAGCATCCAGGCGAATCAATCATTCAATCAATTCAGCAAAAACCGATGAGTGTTCAGGCACGCCACAGAAGCACGACCGAATATGATCAGCGTTCAGGCATTTCATTGAAGCACGATCGATGTTGATGGGTGCTCACTAAACGCCTATCAGACAGCCTGGATCAATGTCAAAAAATGCCCTTTAAATAGCGCGGGGCCGTTGTAACTTTTGCACCCGCACGCATTCGCTTGTTGAAATAAAGCTCTTGTGTTCCTTGTCGGTGAGTTCTTTTTCTGGCACCAAGCGCTGGAGTGGGATCAGCAGTTAGATATAACAGTCCATTCTTCAGTTGCTGGAATTTACACGCGTGTTTCCATACCAAACATTCTTACACACGTTGGGGTTTATCTTGTCTGACTGAAACTGTTGGTGGCACGTCTTCGAATGAGACGCTTCCCTCATTTTATCTAACATTCGCCCGTACACGCTTTCACATCTATCGCTTGGATGTACTTTTTATGTTTGTGACCATGCTCTTCAAAAATAAACGATAATAGTAGCACCTGATCTCAAAAATCCATCCTCGATGACTCACCACATCATCCCACAATGGCGGGCGAGAGAATTACCGATTCGGTCGATCAGTACGTCCGCCTCTGTAGGATGACTGAAAAACACCGTTGATCAAGCAAAGCTCAGGTCATAATAAATAGGCTGCAGCCCTGCCGGCCAGCTATTTTTGGTTTCTTTCACTTCCTACCCACCAGGACCCAGTTGGAAATTGCATGATATAATAATGCAGGCGTTTCCATTTACGAACATACCATTCAACTGATCGGGTTCGAACATTGATTGTATTTGTATAACTAAACTTTGCACAAAATAATGAGAACATAAGTACTAAACTTCAGGCGGAAAAATACCACAAACTTTAACCAAAGCATTCTGCCCCCGAGGACAGTTTCTTGGGTTTCGGTGTCTAACGTTTAGTTGTGAACTATTTGGGACAGTGTTTCATTAGGCCGTTAAATGGTGCAGATATCAGATAAACTCACGAAATCCACGCATTTTACCCACAACACTGTCGATGGTATCTCGACTGGTAATGGAGTTTTGGCGACGAAATCACCCGAAATTCTCAAATCACTCAGCAACGACCATAAGTCATCAACCGGAGTTGTGAATGTTCTCTTAAATTCCCTTGACATAACACACTACACAAAATGTTGCTGAAATATCTGGAAAGTATCACAAACCAGAGATTCAGCTGGGCCTCCAACTAACACAGCGTAATTTACAAACCGGTGTATTTCGCCGCTGTCTTCAGAAGACCTTTGGGAATTAAATATTGACTGATATAACGGGAGGTGCCTTTTAGTCAGAGAAGAGAATACTTGTCATGGCTATCTGTACCTCTACAATGTTGGGACGTCCCAGAAGTTAAAAAAAACTTTTTGATAAAGTTCCAGGAATGGTCACCCAAGTATCCTAATTTCAAACAGAATGGACTAGGGCTCATGTCAGAGTTTGAACACTTGTTATGACACTAGCCTAACAGCAATTCATCAGATTTTATACGGACATTTCAAGATTCCTCCTTACTCATCATGCAATGAAAAAGGTGCGGGTTATTTCCATCCGTTCAAAATAAAGTTCTTTGAAAATATTTGGTTCAGGGTGCCTAACCGACTTATTTGATACATGTCTGTCCAAGTCATAGCACTTTACACAGAGAATTCCTTAAGACGATTACGCTCCATAACATGATCTTAACAGCATGATCTCGTGGGCTTAGAAGGTTAACCTCCTCCACAACTGACTCATTGGACAAAGTCAGTTATTAGTTGGTGAACGTCATTTAGAGTCCAGTTCATATCGTTTTAGCTGCACTGCAGTCTGGGGAGTAGGTCTTGGAGATTGCCTTCTAAGCTCCTTGATTCATGCTTAGAAATTAGAAATTATTGTGGTATTGTCAGCCGTTGAGTCAAGAATTGCAACGCAGATGTTACTCAGTTGTCAGTAACCTCTGTTAGCCATGAGGCTTCTTTGTTCTGCTCGTTGATGAATCCCTGGAATTTGCATAACTAACCAAGAGGGATTGCGAACTAAGCGATAAGTAATCCACAGTTAGACTGAACTTGCATGAGAGATGATAAAAAATTTATTTTTACACAAATTCGCTGGCTCAGGCATCTGAAGTCGGTCGCAACTTGCCATGTCCTCCACAACAGCATAATGATCTTTCTTGGTTATTCTGCTGTGAGTATTCGGTACAAATTGAGATACGTGTTTTGACGTTGACGTGAATGAACTGATCATTTTGGTGATTGTGGAATCTCCATGCTTAACTTTTACTTTGAGCCATATATTTCTCCAATTTTACTGGCCATCTATCTGAAAACATCTTTAGACCACGACTGCAACTTGGTCTCCATCTTTCTATGCCACAATATACCACGCTTCTAGGCAGCAAGTCCGGCATTGACAGAATTGGAAATCGTGATGCTAGATTGGGTTGGAAAGTTGCTGAAGCTACCCGAACAGTTCCTGCACGAGGGCAACAAAGGGGGAGGTGTCATCCAGGTGAGTGCAATCTCAGGGTAGTTGAAAGTTGGTGTAGTTTTTTTGTTAATTTCATACCACCGGGTATTCGTAATAGTAGACCACCGGGAACCAGCCCTTGTCAGGTATTTCCCATATGGATGTTTTCCTTTTGGAGATAACCATGAATTTCATCGTGGTCTTTTCAGTGATTTTTATTTGCGTGAGGTGCTGGGTTAAAGCTAATCAAACGACCTGGTGTGCACCAAAATAAGCGGCTTGTAAATTGTTGATAGGCGATGAAATCTTAGTCGAACCAAACGAGTGACTGGGGCACTGATGCGGAGGTATTTCTGTTACTTCCACTTCCACCCACCTGATATTATCACAATACTACAATAATTCTGAAAGTCATTTGGCTTAACCCAGTGGACAAGTAGGAATTGCTAATTCTGAACAGCAGTCAGTTCGAAAATAGTCCACAGAGCTCAAACTTTGAATCATTGCAAAAAGCCTCTTCGTTTGTGGCTGGTCATCTGCACCGATGTGCTGCCCTTGAGCAAGAGGTAATGTAAGGAGGGTGACGGTTGATTACTTGATTGCTGATCTGCTCACCGACCTCAATAATATCCTGTTCCCAAAAAGGAGAGGCGTTTTCAAAGTGTGGCTTGGTGCCCACTTTATCCTTTTTTTCGTGCAATTACATCGTTCTTAAAGATCCAAATGCGACTGGCCAATTGACCAGTAGCTTTCTGGTGCTTTCATTTGGCCGTTTGCGATTCGTTGTGTGTCGTAGTCCGCATCCTCTGCATTTATTTGATCCATCAAGTTTAGTGGTAGAGTAGTACCAGTTAAGATCAGGTTAGATTGAATTTAGAATGATTCCGAAGCAAGCGTACGAAATTACTCATATAAGTACTGTTATTGCATAGTTTTTGATCATAGGTCGTAACATGAAGTTCAGACCAAACTCAGATGAGTTTTACTTGTACAGTACCAGTGCACTTAAAAGTCTTGCTTGTCCGAGAGTTGTGGCTCAAGGCGGTTTTTTAACCTGATAAGACATAGACAGTCAATCACTCCTGGTTGTCATGTTCCCTTTGCAATGTTTTTCGTTTTGTTCCATGGCTTCCGATTTCACATAGGAGTAGGAGACATTCCCACAATATTGTTGTGTTGGATATCCATGCATGTGACAGGCATCCTTCTCGTACATTGAATGCAAATTTCACTGGTGAGTTTGTTATTCATGTGCCCTAAATTTCGTCTGCACTACAACCTCCAATGGGGCCAGAATGATCAGTACTTTCTCTTTTTATCCCGCCATATCCCACAGTGTTCAGCCAGCGATTGCGTCTTGCTATCTATGCTAGCTGCAAGGCATAAAGCAATCATTCAATACAGGCACTTGTTCGCTTCCGAACCAAACCCCGGGACAGCTGTGCTGGGACGTCTGGTCGCCTATGCGTCCACACTGGTACGTGACGCTTTGTAAAAATTCTTATCTACAATACAAAAATACGATGACCGGACCCATTTCCATCGCCTCTGGTATACAGATATGTGTTCTTCCGAAAAAAGCGGTCTAGAAGAACCGTCCATATGTGAGTGGTCTCTTCTGAGCTGATAATCTCTCTGGGGAGGTGCAACTTTGTTGGTAAAACGGAGTGTGAAAAGAGATTTGTTTCATGCGGCAAGGATGTATGCAACCGCAGTTTTTTGTTAACTCACAGAGGACATCTCTGTCCCTTGTACGGAACCATACCTGACACGACCCATCAAGGCACCGTGAAAAGCCCCGAAAACTATCCTTCTCCAAACTGTACTTCAAAAGTTGTCTGAATGAAGCATACACGATAGGTGTGTTTAAGAAACTAATTTGTTACTAGGCAGAAAAAAATGGCCCTCAAATTCTAACTTGCTTTGGATCACCTAAGGTCCTATCAGGTTGATCAATAATAATGTTCGATGAGGAATGTAACTTTATATAATTTAAAAACCTGTCTCAAGGAAAAAAATCAACAAATTCCACTAAGTTTCCTAATTTTTCGGACAAACCGCTCGGAGAATGTTGCTACCTGAATTCCGTCTTAATTCAAAAAACATTCCTTCAAATCTCACTCTCATTCTGGAAGTTGGTATTGAATGTATACGCACAAAATACTGCTGGAAATAAAGAGCAACAAGCTAGTAAAAGTGCCCTGTCGGACTGGAGTATCCTGCTTGGAACAACCAGGACATACAAAGACAGATAATACCAACAGATCAACCAGAAGCTGGACATATTCACGCGTCCATGTGACAACTCTAGGTTACAATGGTCAAATATTTGGGACAACGGCTCTCGGATGGTGCGCAGGATGTAATTAAAACAGCCGGTTTATCCTGACTTTATCTGATTTGTTTGAACTGTCAGCACGCACTAGTGACTTGACGATTACATTACTTTTGATGTACAAAGACCTCTTTAGATTGTACTATGTGCTGTTTGGTTGCGAATGGTCCTTAACAGGACCTCATTGGTCCAATGGTATACAGTCTTCGGTCGAACTCAATGCTTCCGATTCCCAAGGATTCAAAACCGATGCTCCAACGTCATAACCCAGATGTCCTTGGACATAATCAGTACTAATCTATTAGCTTTGTTTTCCACGTGGGCAAAACAGCAGTTCACTCGGACCAACTAAACACGTGTATCACCGTCGTCAGCGATGGATGCTGAGTTCAGGGAAGGGTAGGCCGGACCACAATCCAGAGGCTCTGCGACGGAATTCCCTTGACCAATATCACATCCTATGGAAACACAGAGGACTGAGGTAATGTGTAGAGATAAGAAAAGATTCGACCTGAACAGTCGGAATAATGGGGCTTGATTATCACTGCACGAGAGAGTAACTTGAAACTTACAGTAGTCGAAGCCATAACAGAGGACATTTTAAAGCTCCTAGTGTCATTGTTACGCGGGCTCAAGATAATTTGTTTATACCAAACTGAGAAAACACCGCCGTCTCCTATGGTTGGCCACTTAGCTATTACCTGTTTCCATAACTTGTGAACCACAAGCCGGAGAAACGATAGTTCAAAATGTCAGTGACTTTACCCGTATCGCTTACTGTTGCATTGTTGCTCTTCCGGTGTATTCGGTCTCCGTATTACCCCCCAGATAAGTACAAAATTGTATTTGTTTGAAAACGAGCGGAACACTAAGACAAGTTCTTTTTATAGCTGGAGTTTCTCAATACTGTTGATGGAAGTTGAACAACAGTCGTGACTGTGAAGAAAACTCCAAGTGAAAGATACCCAGCATTTAAGAAGCACACATTAACATTGCATTTTAGCTAATATTACCGAATAAACTCAGATGTGTTTATTTCTACACTTAGACAGGGCTTATTAACTTTTCGCAACGTCACAGCAGTTATCACGAAGTTCTAGAGGTTCAAATCAGTGATAAATCAAGCCAACAAATGCTCCAATTGATGTGTGTTGTGAAATTGTGCTCTGGGCTGAATAAAAGCCAACGAAACTCAGAATTGTTGGCAGTTTAAATGGTATTTCGAAAACATTTTGTGTTCATTTACGTTCAGTGTGTCTGTCTGACCATCGAACACAAATTTAGTAAAAAAAGGAGAAGTGTTAGGTTCTCTTCTCTTCAGTGCAAGGTATCAAGGCAGATGACGGAATTTTTTTCTTAACGATCCAAAAATGTTCGCGGCTAGTGGTTACAAAATTAATTCACGCTCTACACTGGTAGCTTTGTCCATTTTCAGTCCATTGATAAGCATTTAACAATTACAGTTTGCCTTATTTCAGATGACCAGTTTTGAGTTAGAAGCAGTCAACCTTACTCTCGACCTACAGTACAAGATGGGCTTAGTACCAACTTCGCAAGGACCACTAAAAATTATCGTTGTTCCACCTTCTTAAATCTTGTAAAATTTGGTTGGATTCTACTCAGGGAATCACGTATGAGCTGGCCATCTGACAGGCCTCGGTTAATGTTTGATTTCCGTGCTCCAAATGAAGCTCATAGTATAAAGTTCATAATCAGAGAACAATTCACTTGTTTTTGCTGCTCTTTAGGCTCACTCTTGTGTGGAGAAAGCAGGGATGATTTGCTTCGTATACTTTCGCCAAATTAAACCGGATTCGGATTTTGCAATGCAAGGATCGGCGTTGCAACAAGCAATTGAGGTGGGTGGAAAAGAAACAAAAGTTATGGTCACGTGTTCCGGATTCAATGTCAATCTGCAGATAATTCATATGCAGTTCGAGTTCCTCTTCTGTCACATAAATCTTACAAAAATAGTTTACCTTAATTGTACTTTTATTTGTAACATTTTACTACTCGACTTCGTAACACGAACGGATACCATAAAGGATATGCATTCAAGTCACGCTTGTCTGAACGGTACATCTCTTGTCCTGGCGCAATTTTTCTTGTGAATCTACACCAAGGAGGCAAAACACTCACTAATGTTCATCAGTAGTGCATGTCCCAGGTTCTGTCGGGAGTTTAACCCCTGATGTCGGACGCGAGCAGAGTGTGTTATCACTATTCCACCAGCGCACCCTGGATCCACTTGACTTATCAAGTCTGAGCAGAAGAAAGTCTTCACGCTTGAGCCAAGTGACTGATGTATCCAACGCCGGCAACTGTCTTGATTGTGTTGGTCGACTGCTTCGCCTGCCAGGACTTCCCAATCAGGTAATACGACGGACAGCATTTGATTAGGTCAAGTTGATTGCGGGAATTGCAGACAGTGCTTAAACACGCCACGCCTGACGTCCAGCTCAGCGACGTACCGTGATGGTGATGGTACACTATTAGCCATGGCGACTAGTATATCAAACATGATATGAAATTTTATCCTCCCATCTGAGTGAATACTGCTTAGTATTCCTTCCAGTCCCGCAAAACTCCACAGTCTCCAATCCCCAATAAAGGCAGGTTGCCAGTTCTCGATTCATTCCAGTAACTCGTCACTTTGCCGCCGCATTGGTAGGGAATGCTCAAGCCTCTGAGAGCAATTGGAATAGAATAGTTCCAGGACCTTCAGCCTCGCAGCATTTGGGTAGTATTTTATAATGGGATGACTTATTCATTAACTCACAGCACCTTTGCCTCGAGGTGAGTCAGGGTATTCGTCTGTCACCAGTGCCCTCTCTAAACAGGATGTATAGTGATGAAACTTAACCACACTGACTTTGTGAGAAACGCAGCAGGCTGAGCTTGGATATTCAGGGTGACTTTATTCCCGAAACGTCTAGTGCCCAAGCACCTATTGTTGCTCTTAGTGTGAAGTCGCAGACCCATCACACAGACCTGGAACGATAAAAGAAAACTTTTCGTCAGACGACCTTCAGGTGAATAGGTCGATAATAGTCCAACCAAAGGTAACATGCCACACACATTACTGTTCATTTGAGATGCATATCCTACTCGACTGTAGAAACCCACAATATTCCCGTATCGTTTGAAAGCGAATGCAGTAGTTAATAACGAATAATAAAGAGATGCATCCGGACTAACTTGGCTACAGAGTCATCTTCCACCCCCCTCCCCCAATGAGAATGGTTCACCGACTTCCAAGGTTCAGTCATTTCTTGAGGTTCACGTAAACAGAATTTATTCCCATGTATAAACCAGTCCATCGGAGTTTTTCTTATGCGTTTGGTTATAGTCATACTGGGTTAGTTACACCAATACTTCCCAACTTCTCCAACCCCTTTCATCACACTCCACAGCACACAGCAAGGCCAACTCGCTCACTACGAGGTCCTTTGAATTCTGACAAAAATACTACTATCAGTAATGTATAAGTAGCTCAGAGGGAAGAATACCTTACAAAGCGTACGACCTTCTAGATGAAAAGTCATCATTCGAGGAGCCAGTCACCACTTGACCACGTGATGTGAATCTCGTAACTGAAGGATGAATGACGCCGCCGCCACCACCACCAACAAACAACAACAACACTTACTAACGCCTGTCAACCTACTGATTCGAAATTCTGATCATCCGTTCATTTGTTATTTGAGTACCAATGCTGCAGAGTACACTATTTCCAAAGTATCAGTAGTACCACATATGCAGCAGCGTTGCACGGTCTTCTTGTTATCACCCTTGAACCACACTCAGAAACTCTTCGGTCTGTATGTATTTCCCATCACAAATAGGTTTCAACGAATGGAAATGGGGAATGGTAGATGGTCAGTTACTGAACAACCACTTTCTGTAGATGTATTTTCTGTGCCTGAATGTGAATTTGTCGAGCGAAAAAACACGGATCACAATTTTCCAGCTGCTTTAATTAGGCTATGTTATGAGTGGTCAAACTCTGGATGAGAGTAAACAAGCGACAAAATAAACCATGGAATATGGACGGTACGTCCGTTTCCTGTCTATGGGTGCAAACAAGGACAAAAAAAGGCCGGTCGAAGTATTCCCAAACAAGACAAACTCTTCCGAATTCGAGAGGGGAGATACCACTTCCTTTCTTGGTGGGGATAAACGTAGCTGGTGGTGGACGTGGTCGGCAGCGAAGAATGCCCAGCTGACAAGAGAAGCGAATTTGAACGACTTAAATTTATAGGGGAGTCTATTTCCTCGCCTATCAACTCAATAAAAATAACAGTCCAAGCTCATTGAATCAACCAATTTGGGCTGTTTTGTCATACGGTGGCACGACAATGGACTGTTCTGTGGCAAAGAAGACGGAAATTCTTTAGTCATTTGTGCACTAAATATTTGAAATCGTAGGAACTCTTGAGCTACGATTACAAAGATGGAACGAAAAGTTATGCATTCAAGTCCAAGTTTATTCTTCTAGATTGTGAGGCTCAATACAAATTTGTCCGTTTTCTGTATGTCATACTTATCGGCTGTTTCGTTACAAGCCTGGTCCTCTTTTAACCTCATGGACCATTCGAAGTGTTATTTATCTGTTAAAAATGTTTTTCAATCTAACTCACGTTCCATGTATTTCCGTTGTTCTGCTTTCTAGGAGGACAAAAAACGTGGCCTGATACCATTTTTTGTAAGTTGAACATTTTTGCTGCTGGCAGTAAATATTTATTTGGTTTGCTGTCCTTTTTACTGCTGAAGTCCAACAACTTATGTCTACAGTAAGCTCTCCGACTAGCAGTTAGTTGCTAGGGTGTTTGGTATGTTATACGGAGCGCTGTAAGAATTTCCATGACGTTACCTGTCGGAAGTTAGTCGACCACCTGTGAGACAACTGATGCAAGTATTTCCCCCAAAACGCACCACCTTTTAAAATTGACGTCTCAGCCAATGAGCGTGTTACAGTGAGCGAAATACACTCATTTGCAAACAAATTTGGTTTTGCGAGAGACTCACCTGGAACCCAGCTGATTATCTTGTTTATGATGTTTCCAAGCAACTGAATGTGCTGCACCAGGCCACCTCATGTTTCAGTTGGTACGATACTTGAGATATCGCGATACATTTTCAGCAACCTTATGAGTAGTGCATTACATATATATATATATATATATGTATACACAGTTTACGCATGTCTGCTTTACATTGTCAGTTTTCTGTGGCCAATTAGGATAGTTGTGGACTTAACATCATGTCTTTTAACTGGGAAACTTCCCAATCAAACGGTGTCATTATCAATAAGCATTTCATATTGGCAAGTCCGCCCTATGGGGACTTCATTGTTACATTCTACGAGTTTATTGGCTGAATGTGCCTAGGCTTACTAAGAGCATTTCCTTCCGGGATTAAACTATTTTTGGCTGTTCTCATTGGAGAGACTAATGCTATATACTTCAGCGCATCAGGCTTTAAAAACTCCCTTTTAGAGAGGTTACTATCAGCAAACATTGACGCATTTTCATACTTTGAGAAAATTGTGTCTTTGTCCAGACATTTATGTTATTCTGTTTGCTAATGCCAGTTTTATATCTCGGTGGGTACACTTTTGACCAGCGACTTTTATTCAAGTTCGCAGTGTAATTGCACTCCTATAATTTATCAGGCATGTGCAACCATTGGAACAACCGGTTGCTGTTCCTTCGACAGTCTTGCCTCTATTGGACCGGTCTGCCAACAGCACGATGTGTGGCTGCATGTGGATGGGGCATATGCAGGAAACGGCTGTATTTGTCCAGAGTTCCGGCATTATCTTGATGGAATAGAAGTGAGTACAGAAATCTTTCATTTCTGATGGTGATGGCTGTTAGGATGCAACCCTTCAGTATTCACTGCTACGATGGACAGTCTGTTAGATGTTGTCCAGTCATCAACCGACCACATGGTTCCATGTTCATTTGGCGCTGGGATATTTGGTTATAGATGGGTTTGTTCCCGCACAACAATCAGTATGAGCCACAACGATTATAATTCCCTTGTAATATGAGGAGATCTGACCATATTCAGCTGAGATTTCATCCTATAAGTGAAGCCATTCTATGCTGAAAAACCATTAGAAACACTGTACATCTGTTTCATCCTGGTTGGGAATCATCAACAGTGCACATCTGATGAAACTCAGAGAGTTTCGAACCCGTGACCATCCGGCCAGTGGTTGAACTGCTGATTAACCACTCTTGGCCAAACGGCTAGAGTGTTCAACCACTGGGCGGACTGTCTCGGGTTCGAAGTTCTCTGAGTTTTATGAGATGCGCACTACTGATTATTCCCAACAAGGATGAAACAGCTGTACAGTGCTTTTCGGCTTTTCAGCACAGATTGGCTTCACTGACAGGATAAAATCTCTACTGAATTATAAGTCCCTCATTCTCTACTTACACATGTCTAAACATACTATCTACGTGAAGACAGATTCTGGTCTAATTGTGGATGTGTCTCGGGGTATCCACTCTGTATGGTACAGGTGTAGCAACAAAATGTGCACTTTCGAAATGATTTCTGATAAGACGTGAAAGTTAGCACCCCAGCATCGGCTGGAATGATATAGGTGGTACCTGCGCTATATATCCGTCGAGTTTCAATGGGATGCAATGTGTATTGTTTGTGAGACAGTCACTCTTCATACCATTATGTGGAATACTGTTGGGGACCAATCGAGCACAACAATCTCGTCCAACCAGGTCCTCTTCCCTGTGGAACGTTACACCCATAAAATGCCCAATTGTCCTGGGAACTTTATTTGGGGTAAGGGTTTACTGTAGAAGCCATCAGTCGATATTTTTGAAATTGGGTTGCACAGTTACAGAAAAACCCAGCGACGTGTGCTGAAATGGAATAATTATATGGTAGATAGGCCTGCAGTTCTGCCATCCACTAGAAAAGATTCCACTATCAGTATCTCCTTCTGTGTGGAGCAAGCAAAGACTGGTCATGATGTGGTTCAATAGGATGGTGTATTAGAAATTATGGAAATGTTGGGTTTTGTTGGTCAAACTTGACTTACAGGTAAGATTCTCATAGCCAATGAGGAACTTGCATGGAGATGCGCCATGATATGGTTTCTGATTGAGTCTGATACTTCTCATGTTACCAGTTTCCTTCCGAACTTTCTGGTTGAATGTAGGTAGTAACAACGTGGGAAGAGATACTACCTGAGACGCCTGTGTGGATGTCTCATGTGTCAACCCAGATAACTGTGAATCACAATAAAGTCTTGTCCCTCAATCACTGGCGTTTCTCCTCCTTTAGACTGTAATGTAGATCTCATTCCACTGGAGTCGACTCGGACAACACAACATATGGTGGTAAAGAGACTCGCTGTGAGAAAGACTCACAATTTGCTTTTCTACCTCGTTTTTGCTCTGTATTTCCGTTTGGTATTGTAACGATTGATAGTTTGGCTTGTTGGTTTTTCCGGTAGTCTTCACAGTGAGACGCTGTTTTCGACATGGGTTTGTCAAGACCAGCTGCGAGTTGATTCTGGGTGTGACGTTTGTGAGTTTCTATTTGTGTGTGAGCTTAGAATCCTGCAATAAATTTAGCAACAAGCTTTCCACTTCGGCCTGAGTTGTATGAATCACAGAACAATAAGTTGGGCTAAGCCCACCTACATTATTTTCGTAAACACGGTGCGCGAAATCCTCATAAAGTTACTCAGTCTATACCGAATATTTGGGCTCAATGTAAACAACTAAACTTTAGGGACAGGATGAGTGATTTCCCGAAGATAATGAAACTGTTTTAGTTCCTCCACTTACGGTCACTGATATTCTCGGAGTGTGAAAGGTTTTATAAAGCCAGGCAAGATGGCGTTTTTTAAGTAACACACTGAACAAAATATAATTTTCTGGACTATCAGTGATACGGATCTATCAACACGGCATTGTGTCTATCTCATGCTCTCCATTAGCATGTAGCGTACTTTACTCCTTATCGACTAAGCAAGAAACTACAAGTAAGTTGGAATTAGTTTACCGGAAGACGATCACGCGGTTAATACCGATAATAACAACGTGTATGCTTAAGCAACGAAGAATAGTATCACATTCAACACATAACTACTCACTAGTCAGATTGAAAATTCCCGACAGTGCACTGCTGGTTTCGCACTTCTTTGGCTTATCAGGCAGGGTAGTATTCATCAACCCTATAAGTAGCCTCGTTGTGAGCTAAATATTTCGATATTCTGGATATCGGATACATGAAGCGGTCTTTGTGTAGCACATTCAGTTGAAGATCATTACAAGCTGCGTCTCTGGCTTTTACCAAATTGATTTGCGAACAAGTGCTTATGTGCAGTAACATTCAATATATTAAAGTACGAATTACAACCACTGCGCAACTATGTCGCTTCGCGGGGAAAGTAATTTGTACATCTGCCCAAAGAAACAGGTCCAGTCCGATACGCGAAGACTTCTGCATTGTGCCTCCTCATCGGGAGATACGGGTTAGGAAATGTCCCTCAGCTTTAAGTCTCATACATTCACCCTCACGTTGCTTGCTTATACGCTGTCACAACAATCCTGTGGGAACTTTTAAGCTTTTGCTTCCATACTTGCCTGTCACCAGTTAAATTATGACTTACACTGTGGGCTGTGAGCTTACCAATACGATACTCGACTGTTCTGAAGCACGAGCCATAATTTCATCAGGTAGCCAGCGTTTAAGGATATATATCCTCTTACCAAAAATCGCCTCCAACTCAGAGCACGGTCACAAATCACAGAACTCAGTTGATGTTGATCAGACCTGCTCCAGTATATTATTTTGTATCTCATATAAGTAGTAGACTTTTTTGCATCAGAGGCAGAAAACTTGGTTTCGCCTCAGTTAAAGTCGGCGTTTTAGCTAGACAGTTCACATTAAACCTTTTTTCCACGTGCTCTTTATTGTTTTAGTAGGTATGCTACTTTACTTTTCTGTATCTCCCCTACGTCTTCATGTGAGAGGGCGTACATCATTTTCATATGTTGTCTGCAGATTTGAAGAGAGTTCAATAGCAGTTGCGTCCTTCAGACGCAGCCAGAACTTGCTGTTTGGTGGTGAAATTAGCAGTTTCGTTTGCTATATCAGACACATTAGCCTTGATGATAAATTACAAATCTTGATGCATATAAAGAGGAATGGCGAAAAAATCAGGGGAAGAAATCATGAACAGTTTAGTTTTTTTTGCATTTCCGGTTCACTCAACTCTATATTCCGTCCGATCTGCACTCGACCACCACAGTTATTCAGCTGAGCCAGAGCTGGTCAATGTGTCGTTACAGCTTGTATCTATGTGAGGCGAATCGTTCAGGCGCCACAGCCGTCAGTACCAAGGCGATTTTTTCGTGATTGAGAGGCGAGAGGAGACGAAGACCCTCCCTCTCTCTCCCTCATTTTGCCTTGGTGTCGAGATAAAGGAGGAAGCACTTTCCTCACACACGTACTCGTCCCTAAAACTGAAGCAGAGTACACCATTCAACACAGCTGTTTGTTATCCTTTAGTTCTAATCTGAAATGACAAGCTTGACAACCGAAATAACAGACAAAACAGGGCAAGTTTGTATCCCTTAATATCCCTTCCAAATAACTGCACATCAAAAACGTTTGTCAAAAATATCAAATGAGTTGGGTATTACAGTGGTATCGACGAAGAAGTGATTTTTATTATTTTATTAAGGACGGAATCACAGTTGATTTGTTAAAAAAGAATATTGTGGGAATGGCAGTAAAACGAAAACAAATGAAAGGGATCGAAATGCAGTTTCCAGGGTGCGAAGAAGACATGGAGTGGAAGTATCCCCAATTTCGTAAAGAGCCACAAGGAACAACGTTTGCCAACTGTTCGGCTGACCAAGCGAAGAGGGGAAGTGTACACATATGTGAACGACGGAGTGGAGCAGCAACAGATCAGTGACTATGGTGGTGGAGACTAAGAGCGAAGTGGAAGAAAGATGGAGGGTATTTTTCTGGGCGAAGAAAGATGGACAGGTGCTAAAGCTTTCAGATGGATTTAGTGGGTGAATGCATTCATCTCCAAACATAGCAGGAGCGGCCCACTGTAGTACTAACCGGAGGAGAGTTGAGAACTCTTTTCGGCAGTCGAATTAAAGACCCGGTTACAACCGGCTGTAAATTACTTACCGTGGGAAATGTTTGCAGAATGATAAGAACTAGTAGATGATTGACAACGACTGAGACAGCTTAGCTTTGAGGTTTTTTCGTTGAAACAGTGTATACGACTGGAACAAACCCGTCGAAGCAAACACGCAGCAGAGCTTTCCAAAACTTCCGATTCGTTTGGCTAGAAAAGATACCTGCAAAAGTCTTCTCATGTCATACACAGTCGGAAGCCTTCGGATGGTCAAAACATCAGTTTACATCCAACAAGAAAGTCAACTTCGGATGACCGGAATAAAATTTCACCCGTCACCGATAGAACTGCAGTATCTAAAATTGTCTTCGCCAATCAGAGGCTACGCTTCAACTCAGAACTTTAAACCGGTAGAAGTGAGAATGGGTTGATCCTAAAGCATGTTATGCTTTTCCGTTTTAGCTACACAGCCTAATAACGATACAGGCTCTACATTTTTAATCACTGTATAGTTTTTTAAAAGGAAACTCATACGGAGAATCTATACCAGAGTCCGCGTCATTCACCAAATATATCGATACCCTTGTTAAGAGGTGAAATACCCAATACTTCATGCCGGTCTCTGATTGAGATACAACCGTAAGACAATTAACTGCCTAACTCTTCGTTTTTAGGCTTCCAAGTTCATCGTAGTTTTTCAGAAAATTCGTTGACTGCCTGCTCTCCTGTACGAAGCTGGGGAAGTTAGCCCTTACTCTTGTCAATGCAGTTAGATTCATAAATTCAATAGACTTAACCGTACAGTTTACTCACTTCTGTTTTGTTCATTTCTACACAAACAGTATGCCTGGTCTTTCAATATCAACCCAAACAAGTGGCTATTGGTTGGTTTTGACTGCAGTCTTATGTGGTAAGTAAATACACTGTTCTAATCTTGATTTCATTTTTTTAAAATTCGAATCCTAGAAACCAAGAGATAATATATTCAAGGCCATGTATACGATTACAGTGTAAGCGGAATAGCTGGGTTCAAAACACTTACGTCAAACCTGAGGATCAGGGTCACCACCAAAGTCATTGATGTATAAAGTTACAAGTCTTAACTCTGTGTCCAAAAGTGGATGTAAATACGTCGTTGTGATAAGACAGTTGCCGCCACTCGTCATTAATTTCTACGATCATTCTGTCCATGACAAAGTAATTAACTATTTACTCACTATAATTAACACAATACTCCTCCGTGTATCTACAGAAGTGGAAAAAAGAAGCTGAGTCATCTCTCTGGTTTTCACTTATAATATATAATTATGCCGGCGACAATGAGGTGGAACGGTTTGTACCGGAAATTGGTGTCTGTACTGACTCCGCATTCTCATTCGTTTATTATAACACAGGTAATCAGGAAATACCGGCAAAACACGGGAAAAAGCGAGACAGTAGTCGCGATAATTCTTTCCGTGAACCGGATTTGAGCGCAAGCAAAAAGAATGAGCCAACGTATCCAGTGCAGTGTATTTCTTTAAAGCACCGACATGCTCGTACCGTTGATTCATGGTGCTTCATTGGCTCCGAGCATAGACACTTTTGAAGGAAATCTGTTTGGTGAGAAGGTATGCATTGGGTGTACATCTGTTCAACCGCTTAACCCTGTTACCAGAAAATTAGGTGCTTCTTTTAAAACAAGACCACGGAAAGAAACTTACGCGCTGTTTGAGAAAGGTTTTCCGCACGCCAAACGCGTAGAATCCGTGGAACGCCGATCACCATGCCAGCTGGAGGCCTCAACGACACTACCTGATAATAGTTTGTGCTACCGAATTCAGGGGCAGTAGTATAAAGGCTATACAAACCAAATATTTTCGAATTGATTCCATTGCTTCAGTCAATACTGCGCGTGTATGCAAGCTACCATTGGATTGTGTGGATTACCACGGTTTGGGGTTGGATCCGTGCACCAATTAGGTTTACTTTTGTGCACCAGTGTTGTGATATGTTTCTTCATTATCCTGCCTGATTTTCATATGCTCCAAACCACCCAGCTTGACGACATTCTGGAGGCCGACGAGATACTTTGCCTTGTTTGGCTTACTCCTTTAAAAATGGACTCATTATAGGCTTCAGGAGTGGTTGTGCAATAACGCAGAATAGTTCCGACAAAGTTAACCCCAAGATGAGGACAAAACTATGCCCTGTCAACGCTCTTGATGCTTCTTGTTTAACACTCATGCTAGTCACTTACGAGTTCAGTAGCAAAGCCCGTCGTACAAACCATACCTGTCTGTGGTCGTTGGCTTGTTCGCTGAGCTGGGCAATTTGATTGCAAACGTTTGCAATCAAATTGCCCAGCTCAGCGAACAAGCCAACGACCATCTACGCTACCTGAGCTACCAACATTTTCCTCTATAGAATACCTGTCTGTCGCTTAGCAGGCGTGTGGGGTCCAGAAGCCCTACTAGTCAGTGAGACGGATTAGGTCAGGAAACGTCAGTTTAGAGCACTCAGTGCTTGCACCGAATGTATGTAAAATGCAAAGCTTTGTGCTGTCTAGCTCCGAAAAAATCCGCGGCGCTGAATGTGTAAGCTACGTGGCTCAGTCAATGCTGGTAAGTGAGCAATACCACATAGAACAAAGAGTATGCGCTCTAGTTTTAAATAGGCACTTGAAAAGATCATAGATCACAAATTCTGCTTCTGCAGATAGGCAAACGTTTTCAGGAAACCTGGCTGTTAATCAGCTAGCCGTTGATTTGTTCCCTAGCCTTGGTAACCAGCCTGTAAACGTCTCGGTACCAGCTGAGGAGGTATTAGTGCGCGGTGATGACGCACACACTGGTGATGCCGCTTCGATTTGTGACAAAGTGTGTCCTACATAATTGCCAAGCTCAGAAAATAGCTAAAAAGCCACCTGAGTAAAAAGCAATAAATGCAAAAGAGCTACGAACATTTCAATATATTTTCAACAAATTGGCTGAAAAGAAACTTTTCCATTTGCTATTCCAGAAATGAGTTTAGCAACATTAAAGTTGAAGGCTTCGAAGTTTATGGCACTATTAAGGACTCAACCCTAGGTCTTTCAAGTTCATCAGGACCAGACATATCCCTGTCAAACCGAGACCGGTAACTCGTTAGTAAAACCTTCTTGATCTTCCAGATAAAACATTTCGGTATATTCATGAAAGCGTTCATTTTGCTTTTTCGATTAAGGGTGCGGGACAAAGGCGCTTTGACAGAATCAATGGTCGTTGATCCAGTATACCTGCAGCACAGGCATTCACGTGAGTCAGTTTTAGTGTGTATTTTTTGGCCACCGTAAACCGTTTGGCTCACAGTATTCACTTTGTGTGAAGGTTATTTTTAGTGAAAAACAGATCTTCCAATTACTGGTTGAGCTGACGCGGAAAACGAGGTCCGTCGGATCCAACAGGTCACAAATGACTTGAAAAATGTGGGAGATGTGGAAGGTTTCGGTCGGCTTGCGGTTCATCCCTGGCAGCTGCATATACCGCGGCCGCACTGTGATTCACTTGAGCCGGTGGTAAGGTTTATCGGGTTAAGGTGATTGGGGCATGTATTTGGTGTGATCGATCATCGACAACCACAGAAAGCCGTGCTTCCCAATTGAAACCCTTGTTGGCGGAGGGTTCGCAGAGAAGAGGCCATGATGCAGCAAAGTGAATGAACATGGTTAATGCCAAGTTGAGCAGTGTTGAATCTACGTGCCCGCCTGGATGGAGTCTAGGTCACTTTCCTTACGCGGCTGGAAATCTTGCAGGACTTAGCATACAGCCATTTGCGAACCTGTTTTCACTTCTTAGCTGACCTATCTAGCTCATGCTTGTCTGTGGTTGTGTTGGGTGAAATTGGCAATCCTGCTGATGGTGTATTGTTCAAACGTGATTCGCGAACGCGTTCATCTCAAAAGTTGCTGAAGGTTTAGACAGCTAGCTCTTGAATGTTTTCTCAACTGGCACAGGGATTTTTACAAGTCCTCACGCTCCCATTCCTTTTCACCCTTTACGACGGCCTACTTGTTCCATTGTTCTGTGGCAGGTAATCCCCAGTTTCCACCACTGGTGTATTACTACCTATGGTGATGGTGCTCAACTTAGAATTCCACAGTCTTGACCCCAAGGCCAAAAGTTTACTGACCTTACTCGTGCGCATGACCAGGACTTATTTTTGGAGCCGATAGTGCGGACTTTGAATCTGAACATTGGACGTCCTAAGACAGCTACGTCCATCAGATGAGTCCAACTCAGGACGAACAGTATAGTGGACTGTTTTTCCAGGACCACAGTTATCACCTTTAAAAGCACCAAGTCCATGGCTCAGTAGCTATAGGGTGTTCCTCGAATCTTGGGGATTTAGGGAAGGTACTGACTGTTCACTGGCATTCAGATTCTTAAAAAAACATCACCCAGCTTTCTAAGCGGAGTACAATCTCACCCGTGTGATAAGCCTTAAACTGAGTTCCGTTACGAATCATAGAGACACTGCATAAACCAAAGACCGCGTACTATGTGACCTTCCAAGTCCACACCCCGGCTCTTACGTCAAATCAACTACCTTCCTCGAAATGAGGTACTCCTACGCCGTGAGGTTTGCTAAATTTTACCCAAACTGGAATACATACACTGGAGCATACACAGGGTGACTTTTGCTACAGAGATTCCGCAGTTGTATTCACTCACCAATACACTATATTGCACAACTGCTGTTCGGCTAGCAATCGAATAATGTTTTCACGAGTGTCTTCGGTCTGCCGATGGCTCTTATCGGATATGATGGGTTTAACTTCCTGACTACTTATAAATGGGTTCATCAACTTATAAAACTCCAGAAGAAATTTAGAAAACGAACATTCAGGAAGAAGGGCGAATTAATATGATAA
Organism: Opisthorchis felineus; assembly: GCA_004794785.1. Classification (NCBI taxonomy): domain Eukaryota; kingdom Metazoa; phylum Platyhelminthes; class Trematoda; order Opisthorchiida; family Opisthorchiidae; genus Opisthorchis; species Opisthorchis felineus. The sequence continues at coordinate 910,183 of SJOL01007764.1, read as the reverse complement.
TAAAAGATGGTTGGTTTAAAACTGGGCTGAAAATTTTACAAGATCAGCCACTTGTCCTGGTGCTCACTGACACACTAATAAAATCCTTATTGATTTGGTCTTTGTAGAATCCATGTATTACGTTCCATAATAGACTTTGGTTTCTCTCTTCTTATTCGCTGCAGACAAATCCATCGACTTCCGGGTAAGTCGTGGTGCAGTTTTTGCACAGCCAGTATGTCACAGTAGTTCTCACGTTACTGTAAATTATCCACTTAATTAGCAACCCCATATGATAAGAGATCCAAAATTTACAAGTTATCTGTCGGAAGAACATGTGGGAACGATGGTTACACGACGTTTCAATTTATACAGAACCGTTTCGGACCCTCGGATAACAAAAATCTATGTTTACTCAATCCTCCTTAACCGGATTTGGTCAAACTCTGGACATAACCAAAAAAGTCTTCAAAAAGTCGGCGATAGATGTTTTAACCCAAGCTGATCAAGAAGGCACAAAACTGGTATCCTTAAGGTGTAAATGCACGTCTAGGTCTACGCCATGGAAAACAAACAAATGTCACTCGGGTTTGAGAAAACAACTGATAAGTAGGACCTCAACAATATATAATACAGGCGAAAAGCTGAATGCTCTTGCATCCGATTAGAGCCAGCTTCCGCTATGTTACCGGACGAAGGTCCCGCCGAGTCAGCTCTCATGCCGTCCATGAGTTCCATAATGAACCGAATAGTTTATGTGTGCCGGCACTCTTCCGGTAAGTGATAGATCAGAGTTTGGAATCCCATCCGAAACGTTTGCATCTTTGTCCATAGCATGGAACTGAGTTCATAATCTATATAATCTCATTTCATCTACACCAAAAACAGCCATCGTAATTTGACTTTTCTGTGATTGCAAAGGTGGACGCAGTACTCATACAGTCATTCTAACCATTCTTCTTGGAATGGAGCTTACAGTCCTGCGAGATGTTTCTGAGCTTGTTACGAACAATTTGAGTGACCTAAATGCCTAAGACTGTATTGGCATACCAAGAGATGATAAATGGGAATAAGTAGCTGGCCTCATATTTGATATCTAAGTAGGTACGGATGAACGAACTACACCAGAAATAGCACCTTGCCAGTTTGTGGCTTAGTTGAGCCTTCTTACTGTACTGCCCACAATGGACCTATAATTATTGACCGATTTTGACTCATTGTATCCGGGAGATGAGGTTTTCATATACTCACGATAATTTCGACCGACTGACCAGATCCATCGTCTGCCACTCACTAACTATCATTCTATCCAACATTTTATTTGCAGCACTGGGGAATTCCACTGAGTCGCCGTTTCCGCGCTCTCAAGCTCTGGTTCGTTCTTCGAACCTACGGGGCAAGTGGGTTGCGCGAATACATCAGAAATGTAAGTCAAACAATGGCGGTTATTATCGTTCGCTCCACATAAAAGCAGGAATTTTGGTAGTGGTCAGAGAGCATATCAGGATCTACTTGTTACATACTGGCTAGAGCAGCAACAGAGCACTGGGTTTTTGTACACAGGAACATCGGTGGTGATAAACTAACGTGGAGTTTTACGAACCGATGAGAACATAGCAGAAATCACAGATACCTAATCTGTGCGCATATAGTCCAGCAGTTTTAGTTGGTGATGCAGGTGAACGGACTAAACAATCGACAGTAACTGAGCAAGAAAATGATTTGAGGAAAACTTACTTCCCTTACTTTCCTAGATTTCGAACGTAAAATCTGTGCATATACTCAAAAACAACATCTTGCCAACACCCCTAACCAGCGCAGACGTATATCGGGCGGCTTGTTGCTGACTAGCTCATCGAATGATGAGTTCTTTTGCAAATAGTAGTTTTTCCCTTGTCCATTCTGCGGTGTGTCTAAAGCCTAGTAACCTATGCACGTAAGGTGCATTACAGAGAATCAATCGTAAAATTGCTCAAGGTCAAACAAAAACGACCAATCAGTACGGTGGACGATTTACCCCGACCGTTCTAATTGGTTTTGAGATCTTACCAGACTGTTCGTTTGTACATAAGTAGTCAACTTACTTACGACTTAATTTTTCTTTCTCCAGCATGTACGACTGGCCCAACTGTTTGCTGAGAAGGTGCAAGCTGACAAACGTTTCGAAATTGTCGGAAAGCCAACAATGGGTTTAGTTTGCTTTCGCCTTAAGGTAAGTGATAGCAAAAGTAGCTTAGAATAAAGGCGTACGAACTGTGAATTTGGATACATTACCTGTCGTTTCCGAGGTAACACGTACTCAACCCACCGGTACACTGAAGATGGCTTTTCCCTATGCATGATTTACTGCTTCAGGTAACCCCCTGGTCCCGCTTCAAATTGTGATATAAGAAAGCATTCAAACGGTAAATCTTCCAAAAGCTTAAGGCCTACTCGTCGACAGGCTTTCTAGTAAACACACTGTACTTCTTCCGCTATGGATACACAAAGAACGGAGGCAGCGAGTAAAACTTTTTGAACCCCAAGCTGACACTTTACAGATTTATATGTCACTCGCCAGTAACCACATACACATTCAGATATATTCGATGATTTATGTGTAAAGGCGGAAGCAGATGGACAGTTCAGTCGGCCGAAAATGAATTGGATATACTTAGACATTTCAGGGTGACGGAATTGTTAATCACGGCTCTAGAGAGAAACTACTGACACGTCAGGACTTATTGGACTGCTGACCGAATGAGCTGTGAATAGGCACCAACACAAACGGTTGTGAACACAGGATAGACAAACTTCCACATGCGTATATTCGGTACGCCGTGGAATTTGCTGAATCCACTCGGAGCAGAACTCCAGACCATATATTCACGTGGGATTTATTAATAGACTGTATCCCGAAGACATCTTCAACGACTTGTGAGATTTTACCTTGCTCGATTTCCTTGCTCGCAACCCAGTGTTCTTGTGTTCGCTTCATTCGGTCCACAAGTGATGGAGTTTTGACCGTTAAAAATCTCTCGCGTTACTTTCCCGTATTCGTGTTCTCTTTTGGTGCCACAGCTAAATGTGGTCACAAAATATATGCGAAAGAAGACATCAGAATGGAAAGCCTCGTGAATCTTGGGTTCATCTTCGATAAGGTCAAGCTTTCCTTTCTATCGGTCTCACTTCTCTAGATGAAACTTCAGGTAAATCTGAGAAAGTTCAGCCAGATTGGAGATTATTTCATTAAGGACAGTACACAGAGGAGCTACTAGTTAGCGCTTCTGACCAAACGACTTAGCTGCAGCTGAACCTCACCACTTAGGTCCTGAATGGATTCGAGTGCATGTGTCTCAGTATATCAGTTCGAGAAACACGACATACACACATACCGCACTCGCGTGTACACCCTTCACTGTCACATTTATCACTATCTTCTATTCACACACCCACAAACAGGGTTCGAATATCCTGAATCAATACTTGACCCGTGCGATTAATGAAAGCTTCGCATTGCACGTGGTCCCGGCGGTGGTCGAGGACATCTACTTAATACGGTTTGCTCTATGCAATGAAAAGGCCAAGGTGGAACACATAGAACATGCTTGGGCCTGGATTCAGCTGATTGCGAACGAAATCCTTGCGGCAAAGGTGAGTAACGATGTGTTTTGTGACCAAATGCGGCTTACTAGTCTAGGCCGAGTAGCATCGCATTTTACGGATAATTCTCGAAGTTATATTGAATGGAGTGTTACGAGCCATTATGATGACGATAGTGATGCTGGTAAGGAGAATAAGCAAGGACTATAACAAAGTGGTAATAATTAATATAAATAAATATGCGAACAAACGAATAATGAAGAGATTCACTCCTATGCAGTTGGAGCATAGCTTGGCTCCTTTCAAACATGTGTGAAACTGTTTTGAATGAAACAAGTGCGGCTATTGTTTCGAGAAAGCAATAATTTTTCGAAGCCTTGTTTAAGCTGGTTGTTGAACCAAGGCTTTTGGTGAGATGGATAGATGCATGATGTCATAGTTACCATTCTTTGCTGTAAAGTTACAAGCTTGAAACCAGCATGTATTCAAGTGTGACGCGATAGAGGTCAGTCCCGAGCTTTCCGTACAATGAGTCTCCATCTTAGAGTCAGTAGCGTGAAAATTGGGACTACTGCTTCCCTGTAACCATGTTTTCATGGAATACATCGACGATGAGTAATTTTGGTCAATGAAAAACAACATCATCAGTGTATTGATGTGAAAAGTAATACTGCTTTACCACAATAGAATTTATGCATATTGCTATAAAGACCAGGCTTTTTCGAAGAACACAACCTCGGACAAACCTGTTCCGAACAGTAAGGAGAAGATGGAGGCAGGAAATTAAGATTTACATACATTATACATATATATATATATATATATATATATATATATGCATTATGATTTACATGGCGATTTGGTTGGACGAAACAGTCCCACGGACGGACTACGGAGGGTGGCATTTTCAAAGCACCAGATGATGTGGAGTCAACACTATAGGGACTAGCTCAAATCCATACTTTCAAGAACGAGGATGTTCCCGTGGACGTCGGGCTTGTAACTATCGAATGGAATATCGTTTCGTAGTGGTTCGAACAGAATGCAACGAACGGCTGAGTGCCTGAATGCCTTTTCTTTTGAGTACTTGTCATACTTGGGGACCTAAGTGAGTTACACTGAGCTGGAGTATGGTAGCTGTTTTGTGTCCTTTGCAAACAGGCGCTAAATGACAAATTTTATCTATAGGAAAGGCTTGGTTATGGACGTATTCCGCAGAAGAAAATCATCCTATAAATTCTTGGGAGAGCGGGTTACATTACGATGGTCATTTCGACTATTTTCCTGATATTTTCCCACCTTTGTGGGTAATCAGTCGTTTTGTGCGAACCATCCTGCACTGGATGCTCAATTAAACAACCTCTACCTCTTGGCAGACAGGATCCAAAACGGAAAGAAAGTGATATGGTGGCTGGTTAGGTCGCTGAGCTCGTAGCATAGTAAAGAACCGAATCGATCACCATCCAACGTTCAGTTAAACCCAAACGGTTATCGTCCAGTTGCAGAACGATGTGGATGCATCCGAAGCAGTGTTCACACCATATTTATATTGGTCATAGCAACTTCTAACAAACGGCTTGTTCTTTCTTCCAACTGGCACTTTGCTACCTTATCCCTTGTCATACCAGTAGAAGTACTATGAATTACCACTTCATACCTATCACCCGTAATATTTCTAGCTCATCATTCCAAACGGTGTTGGACTAGTTTTTCTGGGTGTCTGCAAGTCTTGAGTGACTAAGAAAATCATCCACTGCGACACAGCTGTCGATGGAAAGGATGTCTAATCGGTCAGCGCGACACGCTATTCCGATAACGAGACCAGCTTATCAAATCAAGTGGCTGCAATGTGGGCGTAATTCACAGAGCTCACAAGACCCATAGACCTATGGTTGTGACCATAGTTCTGTGGGTCATGTGCACCCACGCCTGTGTTCATACAACACTGGGAAAAGTGGGGATATTGCACGAGAAACGGGACTAGTGTGGTGGTGCGAAAGCCACTTTTGAGAAGCATGGCCATCCGGGTGTTTGTTCTCTGCGGTATACACTTGTATAGCGCACCAAAAGCGTGCACCTGTTTGCAGTCGATCAGATAGCATGTTTTGACAACAAAATCGGAAAAATTCACAAAAGCTTAATAGATTGCGGTTAGAAACAGGAAAACAATGAAAGAAACAATGAAGGAAAACTATGAAAACTTTAGTACAACGGGTGACTTTACCCTTCTAGGACGGATGTAACGCCAGATAATGTGATATCTTGTGGGCTCATTTTGATGGGAGATAAATGTTGTGGATTGTGTGCACGTGCCCGTTGGCTAACCGCCCAATTCTCCCGGACTTCATCTTGGATTACCATGTTACAAGCGCGGCCGGTCTCGTGGTAAAGTCTTGATCTGCAGAACCATCAACTGATCCGATGGTGGACCACTTCATCACATAGATTTGGGTCACACTGTTGGTCCTACGTACCATCATTAGATGCAGGAGAACATCCGTTAACCACAGAATAGACGAATATGACAAATAAGCAAACGACCTACAAGACTTTGTTCCCACTAATTGCAGCTGCTACTTTGCAATAATCGCGCCCTGTAGTCACTTTCGGTGCAAGATACGCTTCGGGTCCCTCTACGAGGACACCGACGATTACGAGGGATCTGATCCATCGAACTGGCTTAGTAGAGTCAAGATATAGTCTTTGTCATGATCGGTGAGGAAGAGGCTAAACATACAGTACACTTTACCGGATTGCTAGTCATACAATGATAGCATTTGCGACAATATTATACTAATTAGGTGCTCATACCAGACCAGTAGACATAGCTGCGCACCAGAGACTTCATACAGTCTACTCCTCAATTAGCTTTGTAAAGCTGTTTTATCACACAGTTGGGAAAAGCGGTATTGGAGTGACCAAACAAGCGGCAAGCGTGACACAATCTTATCTAATTGACAGTGCTTCTCAGTGATTGCCTTTCTGAATGGGGTCAGGGTTGAAATTGTCTCGATCAACTGTTCTAGACAAGTTGAATACGGTTTTGAAATAGTACTTCTTAGAATAGTATCCCAACACACCTGTAGAGCGTGGACAGCTTCTGGGACAATCTGACTGACGTCTGCTTAGCGAGTGGTGGCCACTATTACGGTTGGCATTGTGAAGGTGGCGAACTACCATTAAATGTAAATTTTTAGGATCCTGAATCAAGTGCGCCGGCATTTGTTTTTGTGTTTGGAGGCAGCAGTCCTACTTGTGTGCAAACTGAGAACATTTCGTAAATCAATCCCTTCTGAAACTCCTACAGCGACATCGAATAATGAAGGTTACAGCTCACTGAAAATAAAAGACAGTATTCAGACCATTTCGTTGAAATTTTGCCCGTTGGGTTAGCCCTGCAAAATGTAGCCACACAGCGTTTAATTTCGGTCACGTCAGTTTTGCGGATTAGTTGTTTCATCTTCCACACATCTCCTTAGTCCGGGAGGCCCATGCAGAAAACGTATTCATGTTTTCGGAACGAAGATCCGCTGAACCAAACCAACATCCTAGAATCGTATTGACCGAAATGTCTGCCAGTGCAGCATTTGTCTTCCGTGTACGGAGACTTATCTTCAGAACGATGCCGATTAGTGGTCCATCTTGTCACCCTTTCGGCAAATCGGCTGGGGTTTTTGAGTGGATGTGTTTATGAATTACCCCCGTCCGAAGCTCTCAAGTTAAATTTCCATCCTTTCTGGATAATCTTAACATTCATTGTTCCACGAATAAAGACGTGAGTAGATAGTTCATCGTTCCATTGTAATGCCGTGTAAATAACCTACTGGTATGAACGTATTTGGACAATAAAGACGCTGAACCTGGAATATATTTCAACGTTGAAGAGTAGTGCAGTCTGCTCCGTCCAAACGAGTCTGGAATGGATGGAGATCATTCTTAGTGAGGAAGCCATTTTTCCATTTATATCGTTTCATCAGCTATCAGTTTTCTCCGAAACGGATGTAAGGACTTTTTCGAAATTCCCAGTTGAGAAAGCCATCCGCAGACATTCAACTGCTTGCCTATGTTTGTACATTTCAGTAGCTTGTTGAACATGCGAAAACTAACCTCATGGTGTCTTTATCCAACTCAGGATGCCTTGGACAGATGGCAGTTATGTATGGCACGTTCCACAGACAAGAATTTACGGCCTTTTGATATTAGCTTTGAGGAGCTGTATGCCTCTGAAGAGATCGATAAATCTGTGGAACCTACGAAAGAGATGGAGGCAGTTTGCGATTTGGAAGAAAAATTGACCAAACTAGCTCGATATCGGCTGGCCGAATTGCAGGAAAAAGGTGAGACCGAGGCGTACCGCTTGCTGTTGGACTGCCTTCAGTCGTTGGGTTGGGAAGCTAGCAGAATCCTCGAGGATTCTCGGAGTGATGACAATCATAAGCTTGGACTGAGGGAAGAAAGAGAAGAGAATGAACCAGAACAGGATTCATCCACAACACACAACACCCCAGTTTCTCGCTCATCAGAAGGAGCATATTCCTCCTCTCGATCAGACAAGGTAAGCAGCCTTATGTTATTGCGGATCAGTCTAACACTGAAAGCTCAAGAAGAAGTTTTAAAATTATCGTAGGAATTATCTCACAATTAATACTAAAAGCACTGAAAACTTACTACCCTTTCCGCCCTAAAGTGGTGTTTGAAATGCATCCAAATTGAAGTTATTAGAGCAAAGAATTAATTCCAATACACTTTCAACTAGCTAGTGCACACATGTGTACCAGAGGAAATCAATCGCAACAGCAAAAAAGATTTAAGAAAAAAACGGCAAGTGACGCTACCTGTCCAAAACCTGCCATAGAAGCATGACTTAGAGCGATCATTCTCCTAACTGAACTTTGATCATTGGTTTCATCCAAATGCGAGAGCGGTGGCGTCAACGATGTGCAAAACCTCTGACTGTGAAGACCGAGATCAAGTAGGTACTGTACAAAACGTCCATGTACGCAAAAATATAGTCTGTGGTCGTGGACAAAAACTGCCTCTGCTGTGCAAAGCACTCTGAACCTAAGTATGCGTGCTGTTACGGCGTATGATAATGAATGCCGCGGAGTTATTCACTCGGTGCTTTTCTATGGTCAGGCTATTGTTAATCCAGCCATTTTACATTCCGGCCAGCCAAATGGACTATGTTTCGACATCCACTTAGATAACGTTCTCGTCATTCTGCCAACATAACATATCCCACAGAAACAGTGTTAGCTGCACGATTACTAGAGGTCAGACGTCGCTCGGCCCCACAGAACCAGCGTTTGAACTCGTTCAGTTTCTGGTTTGACAGTTCTGTAGCTATAGTGTCCTTGAAAGGCCTTCGTGGTGCAGTAATTTTCGCGGCATATCCTTGATGATGCGTTTCTGTGCACTAGACTTCAGGTTTCTTCTCAGAAATCTCCTGAAATAGACGGTATTAAGCAAGATGATAATAAGAAAATCAACTCCTTCCGGAATTGAGTTCGGCATACAAATGTTCGGAGCTCCATCGAAAACGACAAACCAGTCGAATAAGTTATACTTGAAACAGCTTAACCTCCAATATAACGGAGGCTTCTGATCACTTCTCTCCAGGTAGAAATGGAGAATGAGACACCGTATCATCGGCAATATTTTTCTGATAACTAGACGGAATGAACCCAGAGGACTTAAGACACGGATATCGGCCAGTTCCACTCAATACTGGGGAATAAGTTTAGAAGCTGCCTTTGTTAATCTCAAAAAAGCCAGACTACCTGTTCGATGCTGTGCAAGTAATTCTGTCTCCACAGTACTTAAATTGCTTTGCTGGACGGTACTGCGGTCAATTTGACTGCAGTTTGGCATTCTGATGAACTGTGTGATCCGTCGTTTGTCTAGACTACTGCTTCAGTCTTGGCTCAACCATGAGAGCTTACTCTGTATTCCTTCTCCACACAGAAACCGTCTACCCAACTGCAGCTGGAACACGGTATGCCCGAGCTTGCCAGACTAAAACACTGGCTGGAGTTTTCCGATTTCAGCAGACAGGAAGGCCAAGATCGAAACAACTATTCGCGCAAGTCTTTTACATCCAGTCCAGTACAAAGAAGACCTCGTTCATCTGGGCCCTACAGCAGCACACGCTCGCCCGCCCCAGCCTGCGAGCTCAATAGTGATGGAACTGTTCCGTACGTTGGTGCACCCTTTGTTACCACTGATGGCTATCTTGACGAGCCGAAGATTAGTGAACGCGACCTCGGAGTAGGTCTTATTCAGACAGACACTCTGACAAGACTGCGAAGACACGCGCTGATACGCATGCTAGCCGATCCTATGGTTATACAGCGAGATGCAGGCGAGACTGCGTTGGACAATTCGGGTCAAAAGGAATCCGTTTTACATGTTCCACACTGGAAACAAAAAATGAGACTATTCGACAAAATGCTCACATCCATTGAACCGATGAATAAGTTTTGTACAAACAACGTACATGGGTCAGACAGTAGTAGTGGTGGAGATGTGGTGACGAGACGTGTTGTGCCACAACTGTTCCGGTCGATGCCACCGCAACAACTGAAGTTAGAAGAGGAACCCGAGACTGAGACTAGTGATAGAAACTAATTTGTGAATGATGCTTATACGAAACTGTGATGATTGTAAGAAAACTGTGATTGACTTTCGTTTGAAACAGAGAAAAGCGAATTCCAAGCGAACCAAGTCTTTTAAACCTCTGTTCAATCCAATTTATTGAAGTGGGTTGTACTAAAAAAATTGTTGTGCACTACGAGAGGTGGATTCTCAGTGAATGTAGAACTTGGGTATATGAAAATATTCCTCATTAAATATAGGACCTTACCGAGATGGTACTCCCGTGCGAGGAATTCTAAGAAGGATTAAACGATAATTCTCCGAGGAATTTCAGTATATTTGATCAGTTGCTGATCAAACAATCCGAGTTATTTCTAGGGGGAGGGTAAGTTTTTATGTGGACCGTGTGCAGGACGGAGATATATTCCTGAATAGAATAGAACGCGGATGACGTTGCTTATCCATTTGATTCACTGCTTAATATAATAATGAGCGTCAGACTGCTTACTTACAAAAATCCACCAAGAGACTCCTTAAGATTCCGTTGGATTCAGGCACCTGTTTCAAGGACCTTAGCAATCTTCCACCCAACGACCATGGGGCAAAACAGAGGACATCAAACGGGGTATGCAGGGACATAATAAATTCAACTGTAAGAGTGAGGATAACAGTTAGCACTCTGGTTTCAAGAGCGCAAAGTGAATGTGGTCTGGTTTCTGTAGAAAATGGGGCTGTTGGACAAGGTGATCTCGTGGTAGTTCATACATATGATGACAAGCTATCAACAAGAGCTCGATTTCGCTTGCGTGATAGGGCGAACAATACGAAATGTCGGTATTCGAAAATATTGAAGAAAAACGACACGCTCATCATCATCATCATCGACAGCATTACATCAGTGTTCAACACCGATGCTTCGCTGCCGTAATCATGGTTGTACGTTGGCTGGGATACTGTCAGGGCGCCCACACCTAGACAGGAGGACGATTAGGGTCCTCAACCAAAGCCTTCGGCTCAAGAGCCTAACCGCAAGGCAGCGGTGTTTGGCGGGAAATTCAAATGCATTACCATTTCTAAGGAACAAGTCGCCACATGTTCCAACCCCCAACCTGGAGGACCAGGAGACTGTGTTCGTCAGACCTCTAACCATTGACCAACCTGGTATGAGAGACTCAGTGAGTATCGCGGGGACACCTCCAGTATAGCTCAATGGGTCGCTGAGGTGCGCAAACCGTTACACCACGGTAAGGTCCAGTCTATTCGTGACGGATGACACGCTCACAGTGCCAGCGTGCGACTTCATTCAAATAGGTCTGCAAATCCACCCGAGCCTCTGAACTACAAGTCACAAGCAATCAGAATATTATACCGGTAAATGTTGGAGATAGGTGGAGACGTATAGGGCCAGAAATGACGAGGAAAGATAGCCATTTGGATTGAGCTCTTAGGTGACCAACCCAATCCATGCAAAGCACCACAGACGGTACTACACCAGAAGTAAACCATCAAGGGTGGTTCCCTCACCGACGAAGTATAAAAATACCATTCAGAACCATAATATACACTTTCAACGGTTGGTGGAACACTTGAATTAGTCGATTAAGGCAATTCGGAAGTTAGATGTCTGCACACCGAGGTATAACTTCCAAAGCTGCACAGGAGACCACCAATTTCAAGAACCTCCAACGACCTAATAAAAGTCTCTAACTAAAAGTCCGGTCCACTTCTACATGCGTGTCAAACCTAACACCTTCAAAGCGAGGATATGAGACCTATTGTTGCCCACAAGCACCTCGTGCGCTTGACGGCACTAACGGGACGGTAAAGCTGGGGTTTGACGGTGTTTTCCACGGCACACCGCACTGAAGAATACAGTAGGGCACTTTCGACTCCGACGGTCAGGTGATACATCAAAAACGACATCCCAACCCGAAAACTTACTACCCCACTTACCCCAAAGTATTTTTTAAGAAGCAATCAACGTACTTCCAGAATAGAAAAAAAAGAAGTCATAAATTCAGTCACATCTGAAAGTGCGTAAGCTTTACTTTGATTACTGATATTGACCGGTCCTCAAACTGCTGGGTTCGAAATGACGTGCTACTGATGCAGTCAGCTTTCCAGCATATTTTCGACCAGTTTAACAAACACCCCAACTTAAAGATGAATAGTGAATCGAAGTACGCTTCTAGCATCTAGGAGCATCAGGAACTGACTGACTGTCCTAGGAGGAAATAATTCAAAACTGGCCTAGTTTTTTTTATGTACAACGAGTTACCCTTTCCATGTAGCAGTTTGCAATCAAGATGAATACTTACAATGCACGCGGACTCGGTTGGACGATGTGCAGCCCGTAGAATGTCAAAAGGTATATAACCTTGAAAGGCCTTGCTCAGATTCAAATTCCTTATTTGTCGTCAGATTAGGGAGCCATGATGTCATCATCATCCACAGCATGACATCAGTGTTCAACACCGATGCTTCGCTATCGTACAACCATGATTTACTTGAAAGCCTTGTTGTGAAGAAAAGAACAAAAGTGGACGGGAAGGGACTTCGTGCTAGCCTACCGCAATCATTCCGAGGTGGCTACACTTCCAGACACCCACTCAAGCAATCTGGATAGAAGTTGACGAGAACACCACTGACATCGATTAGCAGCCATATCTTGCAGCGTCTCCGAGGTGCAGTGGGGATCACGAGGTTCCCATCCTGGAAGGCGAGTAGCACCGAAAGCACCCTGACTTTTCTTAGTCTCTTCCATACCCGTCTGCCAGGTCAAGGTTTGACCACATCACTGATTCCGCCATTCCGAATTGGGCAGGGAAAACAGCACTCTCTTCGGCAAACGATCATTAGGCATACGCAACACGTGTCCCAACCAACGCAGCTTCTGGTGCTGGACACATTCTTCGATGGAAGTCACCACTGCACAATCGAACACCCCCTTTCGAATCGCCTCGTTACGGATTCGCCGACACCAACCCAGACGAGCTACCGTTCTCAGAGAACGGTTGTCGCACACCTGAAGACATCTCAGTTCTGATGCTCAAAAAGACCAGGTCTCACAAGCATGTAACAAAAAAGCCCGTACTGTGGCCTGATACACACGTCCCTTCAGATTTAGGGATGTACCGCTTTGACGTCATAGATGTCACAAATTAGCAAATGCGACCCGGGCTTTGCAGATTTGTGCATTGACTTCATCTATCACACTACAATCGGAACTCATATAACTCCCAATATACGTGAAACGCTCCACAACCCTGAGTGCCTATCTCTGGCGTGTTAAGTGATTGCATGTTTACGAGCATGACCTTACACTTTGTGGGTGCAAAGCGCATCCCAAAGCACGGGATGACTTTGGTCAGTTTATCCAAAAAATACATGCACCTTCTCCTCTTCGAAGAAGGGAGCGATATCGTTTGCATATTCCAGACCGACAAGGTTTTCGTCACAGGCCAGTTGAACACCGGGATTTTGAATATCTTCAAGTGTTCGTCTCATTATTTCATCGAGTACGTAAGTAAATAGGAATGGAGAGACTGGACACACCTGACGGACACCGCCTTGTGCACGGAAGCTTCTGGAGAGCTCTCCATATTCTCACACGCCCGAAAGTCTGATAATACAAAGACCTAATTATGCTCACACACTTTCGGGGTATTTCTTGATAAGCAAACGTGCCAAGGGGAACGGACACGTTAACTGAATCGAATGTGCCTTGGAAATCCAAGAATACTAGAATGGTGGATGGTTTATACGAGGAGCCCTTTTTTTTGAAAATGGGCACTATCACCGACTCTCCCCAGTTGTCCGGGAGTATCACTTTCCCAAATGCAGGCAAACAGATCAGACAAGCGCTGACTGAGGACTGTGAACAATGCGGATGGGAGGTCATCCGGACCAGAAACTCGGTGGCGCTTGAGAGAACATATGAAGTCGTAAACCTCCGAGGCCGCAGGAGGGTTCCACGTTCACCGTCCACGGATCTAAGTCAGCTGTAGGCTCCAGATGCGTGGCAGCTGCTGGCCATGATAAGTGTTGTCCGAAGTATTTGACTCACCGGTCGAGCCGTTCTTCTTTATTCAAGATGGTCGCTCCACTCTGATCCTTGATGGGTTTGGTCACAGGTGATTTTCGTGGACCGGTAGCACGGATCAACTGAAATAATCTTCAAAGTGATGTAAGGCATGAGGTCAACTCAATCACACTTAGCCAGATAATTTGGAATGAAAATGATTAGACGACATTTTGTTTCTAACGGTACCAGTTGTTCATTAACTTTTAAGCCGAAATTAGGTTTGTAAACATTTCCGCAGTTGATGGCGAGGAGTTTGCGCTTGTCGTAGCTGATTGGCATTTGCTTGACTTCGGGCTACTGGTATATTTTATCGACATTATGTTGTAAATACGCTGGTCTATCGGTGGAAAAGATATCATTCTCCATATCTTGGCGCCATCAGCCAATGGCAAAGTGGAGGAAGGGATGATTCTCGGGAGGGCATAGAGGAAAATGGGAAAGTGCAAACGAACTAACACAGGGTCTTGAAGGATTTCGCATGCAGCCAATATGGGTAAGAAATAAGTGCCGCTGACTATTACCAACATTGGCCGGTGGTGCAAGAATTCACATAATCACCTTGGTAATGGATCGCGAACCCCAACAGTGTGGGGCTTCTGTGATAGCACTGATGATGTGCTGTCAAAAGGATTCAGAAAAGTGTACAGGGACTATTAGGAAACTACACTGGTGTGCAAATTAAGTTTATATTAAAGGGAGACTCAATTGGAACTGAATGTGCTGCATAAAGGGCACTTCATGTTTCAATTGACACGATATTCGAGATATCACAACAGCGTATTTTCTTGACAAAATACATCCTAGAGGGGAGATTTAATTGAAACTCTCGTAAACATCAAGTTAATTTGCAAACCAGTGTAGTTCTCAAATTGCGTACAACTTGACGTTAAATTAGGACATAAGGTTGAGGGAAACTCGAGGACTGCGCCGGAGGAGCTCTGAAATGCTCGAAACGGGAAGTGAGCTGTCCAGGAGTTTTCCGCAAGCTCATGAGAGAAGTCGTGTCACAAAAATGTGCACACTATACTAGTAGGCTATTCACCGTCCACTGGATCAGCCACCCTGTTATTGGCAGATTTAAAGGCTCAGGATATCGACCATTTGAAAAGTTTGTTAAAGAAGAACTAAGTCTGAAGCCAGATTAAGTGAAAATCCTAATCAAGTCAAATAAAAAAGACAACTTCTGATGCGTATAAAACCCAACGACAACCGCCCTAGATGGGGAAACCGATGAGGCTCAGCAACATGACGGTTAAGAAGCTTCTCCAAAGGAAAGAGTGGCAGTGCGCGGACTTAATTGTCTGCCGGTGACCGGTTGATTAGGAATGCCTAATAGGTGAGGCAAATCTCCACAACATAGCAGTACAAGAGTGCATTCATGTGCGATAATATCAGCGCTCGTGGATGTCGGTCAGCTTCAAAGACCTCAGTACAAATACAATGAAGAACAGTCAGAGTAGAAAGTTATATGTACTGAAACCTCATAAAAAATCACGATAATAACCGAAGAAAAGTAACAAAATACCCTGAGATACTCGGAAAATACCCATAAAAAAGAAGCAAGCATCCCATTACCCAACAGAGAGTGACAGTTGAACGCCCGAACACATAAATCGATAACAACACGGATATTAGTCAGTGTGAAGGCGATCCACAACTTCATGAGGAGTCAGATGGTCTAACGACAGCATGCGGTGCCAGTCAGTGGGTTTCGGTCCCATATAGCCAGGGAGACGAAGTAAGTCCAGAGTGTTACACCAAACACCTTGGTCATATGGGTTATTGGGCGTAGAAGACCTTTCTTGCGTGAATTCCGCTAACCGATCCAATTTCATGCACTCATTAGTGGTCAAATTCAGCCAGATCAACTGATGAAGCTGGGTGAAAATGAGGTAGGCTGTCCACGCACTGTAACATGTGGCGTTAACAAAACAACAGGATAGCCACGGGTTGCAGGTGACCAATGAGGGGACAGTTTGGGTCCAGCCTAGGAAACAGAGAAACGGAAGTAGTGGAGAAGGCTGACGGAATGCAGTAAAAGAAAAAACGAGCAACAGTGAAATATCTAGCTGAATGCGACGAGCTCTCTACAGAAATCCTACTAGGGCACGTGGGTAGAACAACATGAAGACAACCATTTTGCTAATTCAGCTGTCTGTGCAGGTTTCAAGATCGGGTCTTGCAGTAGGGAAAGTAGACAAACAACCATGCATTAATGGGTTAGATCGGTTAGACAATAGCGGAGGGTGGAAAAGCAAATCCACGCGGTCCGCTCAAGCACTGAAACACAGTTTGAAGAAATGTACCTGGTTTGGAGCCAGTTTCTAAGAAATTGGTGTAGCTGGTCCAACACTGGCGCACCCAATATCCCCATTTTGATTTAGGCTTTTTCTGAGAAGTACGACGTGAAATTCGACCAAGTTAGGGTATACTCTATTCAGGACACAAAGACTCTACAAACACACATGTCTCATCGGCGTAGCTGCTCTGATGCCGAAGCCTTCATTAGTGCTTCTTACACCGGGTCCTACGCCACCTACTCCGTCGTATGAAAACCAAACACTATTGGCCATCGTTGGTCTGATGCTGCCCATATTGCTGATGATGAGAATGGTGTACCGATGTACTCTATTGTCGATAGTATCTGGAATATACCATTGGCTTGGTTCTTCACGAGATGTGAAGTACTTACCTGTTGAAGTTGAGGTTCCAACGAAAATGCTTGAACCTTATCTCGGGTCAGTACACCACCTGTCTCCCTCCTACAAGTCAAGTCAGGAAGAAATTGTGCATGAATTTTCAGTGCCACCATGTAAAGCAGCCTCGAAGTTTCTACTAAAAAGGCATCTTTTACTTCCACACGTCATATTTGAAGCACGCGCCGTAAGCTCACACTTCAGTTGCACTGAGTTACAAACTGACGTCGCTCTGTGGTACAGATTTGATAGACCTGTATGTTTAGACAATCAGCTCAGTCATAAGCAGCGGATAATCACAAGACCGACGTTCTTATCCACATGGAATCCTTAAACTGAGGGGATGATGAAAGACGCAAAGCTGATTCACTTTGGAATTTAGATGATAGGCTCAAGTAATTCACATAAGTGAAAAAATGCTATGACTGCGGAGAAGGTTGTTTCGTTTTTTTTTCAAAGTCTAATTTTCGAGTGCTCTTTTCATGCAGACAGGTCTTGTATTATGTTGAGCCTTTTCCACAAAAATGTTTTTTACACACAGAAGGAACGGTGCCGGCTTCCGAGAAACCCATGGTGGTATACCTAAAGTGGTCCCGTGACTGCCCGGCTGGGAAACGCCGGGACAAAGGCTTGGGGGGGCAGTGTTGATGAACACGCACTGCTATATTCATACACCAGAATCATATCAGTTGCCCAGATAAGCAACCTCCGAAAATGCGGCACCATGTCCTCCTGGAGATCAGTGAAGCGGACTAAAACATTTCTGACAGAAGACAATTACAAAGAGGGAAACCTCACACAAGGAAGGTACCACATAAGGTGCATTGACCATCAGTCAAGCTTTTGTTGGAGGTTAACATATTGGACCGACAACCTTTTAGGTAGACCTGCGGGAAACCCCCAGGAAAAAAGCGGGAACGCGGCGCTGTTGGGGGATAATAAGTTGGTCCATGCGTACCACTCTGAGGAGCGGATAGACATCTCCTCGGCAATCTAAAGTCACGAGTTGGAGAATAGAATAAACGCAAAACATCGAATCCAGCTAAGCGAATGTTTTGGTAACAAACTGGACGCCTATAGGAAAAAGATTATGACGATCATGAGACAAGCATTCGTGCTAAGCGCATTCACTAGAACAATTGATGAGTGAAACACTTCAGGGGGTAAGGTGGCCGAAAAGAAATTCACTCATTTACGACAGCATAATGCGCACTCAAACTCAGCAGCAACAACTGACCTGCTGATTTGCCTTAGCGAGCGGCTATTGGTAGCTTGCGAGTAGCTAAGCAACTGTGGATGTTCAAACCGGCGGAATTGAATACGACTGTGTGGGGCTTCTCCATGCGTACGATTACAAGAGAATAAACGAGTTTCTGGGTGGTAGTTCTACGGAATGTTTTTAGAGCTGTTTTTCCCAAATTGAAATCTTAACTGAGTAACAAAATGGTGCACTCGATCTACCGAAATCACCTTTCTTCGTTCCGTGCTCATCGCTTGTTTGACAGACGCGTTCATCCATCCAATAGAGGAAGCAATGGACAACGAAGAGTGTCGATGATGCGAAGCTGAACAAAAGGAAAATGATGAAATGTAGGTGATTATCTGCACCCACGCAGTTGTAAATCCAGGGACAATGGTGGTCGAATCGCGCGACGCAGCGGTTACAAATGGAACAGTGCTTCGACCTCAGTGGCTTCGGTATTAAACAGGTACTGCACAGACGATCGAGAAGAGTGAACTTCAGCGATATGGATGAATTATTGTCCAGTTTTCTCACAGCTTCATCAACCAACCTAACAAGTGCAGCTTGTCGGTCTGGTTTTGGTGGGAGGTGAATATATCCCGGATCCTTGGTGGCAGACCAAAAGTATAAAGTCCAGAATCCGGTTATACTGAGGACGAATATCAAACGCAACATCCAGTGAGCGTTGCTGATTGGTGCGAGGAAGAAGACATATGTAGCAGTCAGCAGTGCAAAAGTACTGGTCCCGAGACTAAATAAAATGAGTATCTGTGGAAAGAAAGACGGTGGAATTTAAACGATATGCTGCCCGTAAGGTTACTTACTCAGAAACTGAAAATAGCAGGTGCGACAAATAAAATAAGGTCCCTACCAAGACCAGAAAATGAACACGGAGTTGACTTCCTCAACCTCCTCGCGGAAGTAATTGTTGCGTTAAACTGTATTGCACTTTCGCGCCCACATCAATCAATTTTTAGCAATTCTCGTCCTGTCCTGATTTAATTACGCTGGTTCGTCTGTACCGAGGGGAAAAGCAGCACATCTGAGTTTCATTCTTATATATCACCGGTCGTCGTCTGGCATGTGAAACGAACGTCTTAACAATACTCCAGCAGCGTGCACTTGATGAGCCCGAATGGTCACGTGCGGACAGGCGAAAACGTTCGCTCTTTCGAAGCGCGTGTGTGGTTACTGCGGGTACATACGGGAAAAGGGACGGCTGTATTGGCTATAAGAGACAGCGTCACAACGGTTATCTAATAGCAGTAATGCCTCAGCTCAGTTCCCTGTCTGAACCTTCCAAGCTAGGGTTTTCGTCGAAGGAGCCACCAAAGGTTCACAAGGTGTTTTATAAGCATAACACCAGGCCAACAACACAAGTACAGCGCGTCGTATTTTAAGTGTATGAAGAGACAACATCTCGGAGATTCCGACACCTGGATGCAGCGTTGGCAACCGCCATTTGAGGGATAATGGGTCATGATTGGCTGTTGGGTCCACACTTTCGGCCAATCAGAGCGTGCCTTGATGTTGGACCGACAAGCGGCCCGATCGTCTGGCGAATCGCGTGCGGGTTGGGCTTCTTGGCTCAACTGTGAGCGGCAAAGCGGTTATAGTTCGGAATTCCGCCTAACAGGTTACAACACGGATGTCGTCTTATAAAAAGTCCAATATGAACGTTGATAGCGGAGACGAAGAAAGCTGAGAAGTGTGTAACATGGTGGCACGAATGTGCTGGATCAAGTCGGACCGGCAATGAGGCTGGGACACACGACGGAAGCATTATTGATAACTAGAGATTTCGCAATAAGCAGTCAAGAACAGTCGCTTTATAAGTAAAACTGCAGCTGTCACTACGTAGACAGTTGGGAGTTGAGTTGCAACCCTTCCAAATCTGGTGTAAAAACGGGTTTGTGCTTCATTACGCTATAGAATAGACTACATCCCACCATCACATGACACCTTTGACCATTTACTAATTCGAAACGACAATTTGAGCAAGTGTCACGAAGTTAAGTGTTTTCCTTCTGAGGGGTTCTTATGAAATTTCGATTGATTATCGTTTGTGCAACAGATGCGTGAGCTATTGGAGAGGGTGGACAACTGCTCCGCTTACTCATCTTTGAACGGGGAGAATCATGATATTCCAGTCCGATTTCTATCATTGCACTGTTTTGTTAAATAAATAATAGATCTGTAAGGCATGAATACGTGACAGTGATGTGGCGAGTTGGCTGTGAAGTTCATCTGCATCAGTGTGACAGACAGCGAGCGTTCTCGGTAGTTCAGTCGGTAAGTGGTAGGCCGGCGGATCCAGTCTGGCCGAGGGCGTCTTGTGGTTTCTTGAGTTTCTCACCCAAAGATAATACACATAAATGAACAAAAACAAAAGCGGATAGCGACATAGTGCCCCTATGTACAAGTATTCAAATCCGACAGTATTCGGTCGAAAAGGGCGACGTTTGGAAAACTGAAGCCAATGTTTCACAGCCTATAAGAACAGAGCAATCATTTTTCTGATCGTCAATCAGTTTCTTTCAACCATTACTAATTCAACAGACAAGCATGGACTTTTCTGATCTGCGCTCATAAGTGACTGTTTCGTCATGATCCCCAGTAGTGAACTAAAGTGAATCCGTGCGACTAGTGATCTTATTTTTTCCGAATTATCGTCACGGAGTTTTCTGTACAGACTAGAGACAACACGTACGACTAATTCCACTGAGCCGAATAACCCATATGGATTCTCATGTACAATCTCCAGGATCGTATACAGTCGTGTAGCGGGCTTAACAGGAGTTGGAATTGCTAGCGCCCTTGTATTCGCAGGACATATGAGGGTGTGGATAACACTCAGTTAATTTAAGTATACTGATACAAGCCGGGTAAAAATTGAATAATCGTTCAGCCGTAACACCATTTCAGTACCTAGCTGCCATGCTACCCGAAGGAAGCACAAGGTTACCCAAGCTTACACAGGAGCAGTCGAGATGCTGAGGGTGGGTTCGAATTACAGACCTTCCGGTCAGACAGTTCGCGTCTTAACCACTGAGCTGCCTCGGACAGTTTCACCGCGTTTTCACAATCCTGTTGCTATGGCCACCAACGAATTCTAGCTAGTTTCTGAGCATTTTTAAACTGCAGAATGAGCTTTTCGACTGTCACCATAAATGTAAAAAGATCCCCAAACGACAACATCGTTAAATACCGTTGAAAGTGCTCAACTTTACCAAAGTTGTACCAGTACTGAGTTCCGGTGTCTAAATTGTCCTGAGCCTTTTCAAGCCTGAATGGTTTCATCCCAAATATACTGGATGAGCAGGTCTCCATGTAGGCGCCCACAAACAAGAGGTATAGCTTAACGCTATCCAAAAGTCTGCTCTTGCAATCCACAGAACTCAGACTAGCAACCACCTTCGCCAGACTGCCTGTACAGGACGAACGCGGTCGGCTTTAATCTCAAGTTTTTGAGAAAGTGTCAGGTAGGTCTGACGAAGACTCGATGCAGAGGCCGAAAATTCGGGTGACAGAATTCAGCTGAGGACGAACGTTTGACCACTGAAGGCTCCCCACAACCCCCAAAAGTAAACATATGGACACCAAGTGCCTCCCCAAGCTCCGAGGACCTTTTATTTGTCCTGGTACTAATCAACGTCCGACAGGAGTCCAAAGCACCAAGCTCGATTTGCCGTTACTCAACCAGATTGGCAGCAGATCTGGACCGTAGCAATGTTTACACGGTTGTTTACTCACTTGTTAGAATCTCTTATTTCCTAAGTTCAATGGGTTGGTCCTCGTTGAACACAGTGCGTTTATGCGACTAACTAACTAACAGCGTACCTGCTTCGTCAGCTACTAGCAAATATAAGCCTGTATTAAACATGTTACCCTTACCGCAGTTGATCTTATCAGATCTGATAACCCCTATTAGGCTTCACGCCACACTGACTGGCCTGGTGAGTCAGTGTCATACCATCACCTTACTGAGCTAGACAGACTTTGCCGATGCGTGTTATTAACATGCTGAGCGCGGCAAACAGCCCGTAAAACCTAGTTGCCAAATGAGGCAACATCGTCCGTTGGCGTTTGAGTGGGTGACTACTTTTCTGCTTGTACCTCCCACACAAGTTCGCTGGTTCGTTTGCGATTTGCGCC
The DNA here is from genome assembly GCA_004794785.1 of Opisthorchis felineus. Lineage (NCBI taxonomy): Eukaryota > Metazoa > Platyhelminthes > Trematoda > Opisthorchiida > Opisthorchiidae > Opisthorchis > Opisthorchis felineus. The sequence goes on along the minus strand of SJOL01007764.1, from coordinate 887,850 downwards.
GCGTTGTACTTTGTCTTCCATGTGGTTGACCACAGATGATCTTGGTGCTAACGAATATATAAAAAATAACAGAACCCAGTATAAAACAAGATGACTGGGTACTAGTGTTCTCCAGTGTATCAGCTTCAAGAGATTCCATTGTTGATCGTTTGCTCGGAAACAAAGCCCAGGAAATTTCTCGAATTCTTCAACTTCTTATTTGTCTGAATGTGTGAATGGAACGTGGAAACAAAAAACCAAAAATTGTAGAAGACCTGTAATGCAAGCTTACTTGCCGAACGAGCGACGTGACTGTCTAAAGACAGCAGTGGGGGATTGACCTGGGCTCACACGATACTCAAGATCCATCATGGCTTAGCTAGTTTTCAGGAAGGACGGTCGCACATTACGAGGCTACATAGTTCAAACCTGTGCGCAACAAGACTTACTTAAAAGACTGAAATATACAAGCTAATCTGGAACGGCTGTAGTGTGCTTTGCAATGGTCAACTAAGGTTCTAGTCAAACACATAAAGAGCCGTCTTAAACACGATAGAGGCCGCACAAGGAAGAGTCCGAGAATGACTAAGCGATCAATTTCGGTGTATATTTTGGAGAGTCACGCAGTAGTGCCAATCGAACTGACTGGTAACAAGGGCGCCAACTCGTTCGTTATAATAAGAATGCAAAACAAATTTGCCAATCAACAGAAATGTCGCCAGGCTTCTTATCATATGTAGATATGACTCGCGTGCAGGTGTCCTAGCAACGGTGATTCTCGACTAAAAGAGACTTAGCCCTCAAGACGGGAATAACATACTCACAGGGAGGGGGGAAACGTACATTCTTAGAAGCGTTTATCCACACTGAGCACAGTAACATCTACCGCTACCTTTTCAGACAAAATTTCCCTCAGCAAAAGCACCAACGTACCCCTATATCAAAATAAAAATGGACTGTAGTGCCAATGAAGCCGACTATCACGCTTCAGACAGGAATTTTAACACTGGCGCCCTTTTATCCGGGAGCTGAGTTGACTCCGATTGCCAGACATCATCTGCCAATCCGAGGTAGCTATTTTTAAAGACTATTATGGTGAAACTGTACGTCCACTTTGTGGACGCATGAGTCTACGACAAGCTGTCACCTGCACTCACCATGTTCCCCGATGTCAGACAAGTCAGGTTTAACTCACTTTTTTTCTTTAGCCTTGTTGCTTGGTGCTTCTTGAAACACGTTCGTCTGCTTCCGAAACCTCAAATACCTCGGGAGTTTATCCACAGACACTGAATGTGCGGACGATGGTCTTGTTCTTACGCAGGAACAAAAGCCGTACCCGTTTTTTTCTCGGATGATGTCGGACAACAGCACTGAAAGGTCTACTCATCCACCTACACCAACGGCAGGTAATACCAAAACGGTTGAGGTCAAGCCACATGTGCGGAAGGCAAATAAATAGGCCGTCTCGATCAGTCGGCGCAGAAAGTCAAGGCACTTCTACCACGAAGCCACAATCAACTGAAGTCAAGGTGATGGCAGTATGCAACTTTCCATCCAGTAACGTCTGACGACCGCGCTGAAATTTAACCTCAAACACCTCCATCTGTTAACGTCATCTGCAGTTGTTTTGTTTGTTTTGATCTGGTTCTCTGAAGCACCCGCAATGGAGCTTACGTTTATTGTGCAACTTCATCTTAAGAAAGGCTATGTAGTAGTCACAAGTTGTTATCGACTGGTGGCAGAGTCCACCGAAAATTACCCCTAAAATGTGTCACCAGACAAACAGCTTCAATCTCTGATTAGGCGCCTTCACATTTACACCGCTAAGAATTGCGTCCAAAGAACACATTGACCATACAACGATAGGAAGAGGGTGAACCCAAAATCTACCTTGACTTGAAAGAACATCTACCTGTATTCTATCGTCAGACATGTGATTACCGACGCCCTTGTAATATAGCGGCTGTCTGCAGAATGTCCGCAATGATATGGTGCGTAAGCCAGCGCTTATTGACGGAAAAGAAGTGATAGAGTGGCGAGTGAAGTTTATCACGTTAAGGTGGTTGAGACAAGCATGACGCATGACTGACCATCACCTGGATAAGAAAACGCTGTTTACCATCCGGTAACCCTGACATGGCAATGTGAAATGAAAGCGGTTAATCAAAAGAATTGCTGCGGATTCCTTGCGCCTTCCCGGATGGGATGTAGGGGATTCTCCTTGAAGGTGGTTGGAAACCCTACAGGACATCTCGGTGGGGAAATGCCGCCACATCCGGGGCGGATTGACAAGCCGTTTGTCAGCCGTTCTGCGCCAAATCTTTGACAGATGAAGTTCACGAAGGATGCTGGGAGGGTCCCAACGACGATGGATACCCCGATATAACGGTCAGTGCTTATGCAAATGCTGTTCGAAGGTGTGTACACCTTGTTTTTGATCAGTCTCCAAAATTAAATAAGGCTTCTGTAAACTTGGCTCGCCCTTCCCCGTTCCATCTATTCCACTCTGGCGTTCTTTCCTCTTCGTTGTTTGGCTGCTAAGTAACACTATAGTTTAACCGATGTGCAGTTGCCACTGATGATTCTCTACCCATGAGCAAAAAAAAGACAAAGCTCATTAGAACCAGTAGAGATAGCCAGCGGTAACATGATTATTGATGTTCGAGTCGAGTTGCTGAAGGAAATTAAGCTGGACGCTGTACTTTATGTCAGGCTAAGCGCTATTTTGACTAGTGATAGTAGTGTAAGGAGGAAAGCCCTTCGCTGCAGAGTTGTTTATTAGAAAAACGCCAACTAAACGGTTACAGACTATTGGACAGGAAGGTTAAACTCTCATTTGCACGTTGTTTTTAAAAACGGAATATCCATCTTCTTCTCGAACGCGTCTTCTTGAACTCTCCTGGATATTCATTGACTATCGCACAATTGCAAGCAAAAACTGCAAAGTAGTTCCACAAATTCCGTAATAAATCCCACCTTCCATTAGATCGAGGCGATGTTACGAGAACACACATACTACTCGCGTGCGTCATCAGTAGTACCCACCTTACAGTGGTAGTAAATTGGTGGAATCGGATGATGCGTCAGCCATGCACATACAAAAACAATGCACTTCCAAGTAAAGTTATACACCCATTTACAAATTGAGTTGGTGTTAACGGAGGAGGAAACTGAATCTCAGCTGGATCTCCCGTGTGCAATATCTTTCAAATGAATGTGTTACACAGAGGTCGCTTGATATTTCAGTTGGAATGATATTCGAGATATCGAAGTATACTTCTTGGCACAACACTAAATACAAGACCGATGAAATTTCTCCGACAACCCATTGCCAGTTTCACTCATCTTCGAGCTTATCAGATATGTGTAATCCCCGAGATCAAAGTAGTAAGCAAGATTGAAGGAATCTTGGGGACTACCTTACCTGATGAGCCCCAAGAAGAGTAAAACCGGTAATGGGCTGCTGAAGAGTTGTTATTAGCCTCATATGCAGTATTGTGCATGTTTAATAGGAAAACTTCAGAAACTGGAGGGATAGTTCGAGTCGAATGAATCGAATGCAACACGTCGAAAGAGGCAAATGGTTTTTTAAACTATTGCTTGAAATATTTAGTATCCAGGAGTTTCTAAGTGGTTGTCGCACACTATCAACCGCAATCCAAGGTTGCATCGTGGCTCAATGATGAAGGAAAGTGAGTATACTCAGTCACAAAAGGTCACAGCTATCAGAAACGAACCTCAGAACGGTGGTCGTAGAACCGAGACAAAGCGATACGACAGCCAAATCCAATCACGAGCACAATAGCCAATTTGGTCAAGCAGACTAGCCAAAAAGGAAGAGGGCGTTGCAGTGAAGCGAAGAATTCGACCGCGCCAGATAAATCCCAGCTGAAAACGGAGGTGTATGAGAGGAGAAACACTGGAGGGATGCTTGCAGTCATCCAACATCGCCATTGCGGTGATTGTCGTAAACCAGAGAGACGGTAGCAGTCAGAGTAATCTTTCGAAAGCGTTTGGGCCAGAGCTTGGGCGCGCACTCGTCTCGCAAGATCTGGGTCATCGGTAACCTGAGGGAGCGTGAAAACAATCTTAGAATATGCGATAGGCAACACAGCAAACAACTCAGGGCACAATGGTATAAAGTCATGATTGGATCTTCCATGTACTACTAGATGCAACAAAAACAAACTGAACAAATTGCGTGTTGTGGCTCGTTGTTTAGTTGATAGGATGACGCAAGATTTTCTTCATTTATATTAGCATAAGGGACAGCACATCAGTGTTCAACAGCGATACTTCGCTACCGAACAACCATAATCTATTTGAAAGTTTCAAATTAATAAGAGAATAAAAGTAGATGGGGAAGAGACACTTACACTTCGAGACACTTACTCAGACAAGCTGAGTAAGAATGTACAACGAAAGCGCCAGACATCGATTAGCAGCCACATCTTGCAGTGTCTCAGGCGATGCACAGGGAGCATCAGGCAGACTCCCTCTTGGATGCGATTGACACCGACATTACCAAGACTTTTCGGAATCGCTTACATATCCACTTGTCAGGTCAAATTTTGACCACATCTCTGCTTGCGCCATTCTGAAGTAGGCGCGGAAAACAGCACTGTTTTCGTAAAACGATGATCCGGCCTGCGAAATATGTGACCACACCACCGGAATTCTTAGTGCAGGACATATTCGTAGACTGAAGTCTCCGTTTAGTTGCGGGTTTATTGGCGTAAGACCACACGAGCTACGGTTCTGAGACATCCGCTATTGAAGACCTGAAGATGTCTCAGTTGCACCGCTCGCGGAGACTACGCCTCACAACCATGCAACAACACACTATTTGCCGGAAAAATGCACATACATACATATGGAGGTGAGTTCTAGGCTTGCATAAACATTTAAATCTAAGTCTGAATCTGCGACTGACCAGTCTACTTCACAGGCGGCCTGTTGTGACCGTACAATACGCGCATCTTAAATTACGGTCCATTGGACATACCAAAGCGAGCCCATCGCACCGAATATTGCACACTGGACTACTATATGCTGCCGAACTTTCTTTTCAGGCATCCTTGCCAGATAGTAAGCGGGTAGGGTGCAGAGCGAAATGCAGCCACCTACACTGCCGAACGTGAAAACTGTGCTACGCGTTCCTTCGGACAGCGTACAGATGTGCGCAAAAAAAAGAATCGAGCCCCCTCCCCAACGGAGTGTATGCGGTATCCACTTAATCCACCAGGATGGTCGCTCTATTTTCGAATTCTTGTAGGAATGCTAATGAACCTGATATCTACGCTGTACAATTAACCGTAAAATTAGTTAACTTAACGGGAGCGGCAAACGAAGCCATTCAATGCCATAGCGTATTGATCGCGTGATCAATTTTAGCGCCTGTGTTGTCTGTATCGAAATCCGATACACCGAGGATGGACAGTTCGTCAGCATGACAAAAATAGTGAATAATCATTTAACTGTAACATCTATTCGGTGCCTAGCTGACACCACCCCAAGGGAAGCACGAGGGATGGTATAGTGCCAAGCTGTCCAAGCCTAGACAGGAGCAGTCAAGACGTCAGGGTTGGGTTCGAACTAAGGAGCTCTCGGTCAGTAAGCCTACACCCTAGCCATCGAGTAATCTCGAGCCCTTCCGGCAGCGTATGAATTGCGGGAACAGAAAACCGAAATGTGGGCTTCCGGAGCTATGAAACCGAACCTGAGAGCAGCGAGAAATGGGGTTAACTGGTTCGAGTGGGGTGGACCCCTCCAAACACACCCAACATAGTGACCGTCCAAACAATACTGCAGGCAGCGAGGCACACGCGCTTTCAAACAGAATATGAATAGTTACGAGTCGTCAAACCAATTCCAAATTGTTTTTTGTTCCAGAGGTATATGGTGACCCAGGCTCGGAACTTCAGAAGTCTACTTTTTAGATGACAGCTTTCCGAATTCCGATGGGTATCGGGGGTGAATACCGGTAATCAGGTCGACCACGGGCTCAATGTGTGATCACAGCATTAGTCACACCTGACCACATGCTGTCCAATTTGGAGTGGTAACCCTAATGTTCCCACGAGTAAATCGTACCATTCCAATGCCATCATCACTCCAATGTAGTCAGAAATTACCCGAGCAAAGCAGCACATTTCGAAGGTGAGTTAGAATACAGTTGTTCCGATCATGTGTTTTGACTCGATATGCAGAGACCGTAGCTAGCTCCCTTGTCGAACTGAACCGATGTGCCCCATTTAGATATCCGCCAGCCGTGACAGTGTCTTTTCCAGGTATTTGGCTCCCAATGGTCCCCATGACTAACCCCGTTCATCGAAACTTGTGTGACCGTCAATTTACCGTCAGTTACGATACCTTCAGTGTTACGGAACAGACGCGTACAAATTCCCATGACGATTCATCTTATCACTTTTTCCTCGTCATTGTCGGCAAGCCGGTTAGTGTTGTAAACCGACTGTTGGACTGAGACTTTCGATAGAGCTTAGGTGCAGTTGGCTACGCAGTGCTATGGAGTTGTGAATCCCGTCCAATCGACTCAGTTCAGTAATGCAGCTAATCAGGGTGGCTATGTACATGAGCCCCTCTCGGATCGTTGCTCGGGTGATCAAACATTATGGGGTGCATGCTCGAAAATGTTGACAGCGAAATTTTATTTCAACCCTCAATGGTTTAGTATCACGCAATGATGGGACTTCAAGTTCAAATGAATGCAGTAAGGCTTTACGATGAGGTCAATCAATAAATTATCAGCTATAAACCGTGTACCATAGGCACATTGGTTCCAGCTGCTACAGTTTCAATCACCGGAAAACGGGAGTGTGGGACATACATCCAAGCCTTGGAGGCGAAGGCATGCTCAGTTTGTTCGGAAATTGGGTAGCTGCGCATTGAAGGCGATAGCTTTGATGCACGATCACGATGAGGTGCGTACTACTTTGGGTGAAATCTATCCATTGGAGCGTATGACAGGCCTTCCTCCATACACCATAAGGAAAGTCCTTTACAAGCACAGATTCCCGGGGTAACAAATTGGCAGTAACCCAAACTGGGCTTCAAGTTTAGTATGAGATGTGTTCCGACCTCGGTCTGCGTACTGAGGTAAGATAGGGGTGCCGAGTATCTCCAGTACTCGTCGACTAGGCCACCGAACGAATACTGGATCATAGTGTCAGGGGGTAGCAAGGTGTGAAGCTCGCGGACGACAGTCTGCTCTCTGATAAAGAACACGCCGACAATCAGGTAACCTGGGAAGCCTGGAGGCAGCAGTTAATCGCAGACTGCTACACCACCCTAATCTGACTGAAGATCAACACCACCTGTACGAAGACTTCTTTATCAATCATTCAATTTTCGAACCCACATTCATGCTTTGCAGTGCGCCAGTGAAGAATGTACTGTGGCATAAAGTAGACATTAGACTGAGACAAAATCCGGGTCCATTAAGCCACCGTTAGTCATGTTAATCATGGAGTTCATACCTGACTGCTGGAGATGCAGGGATATCCGAAAGATAGGGTTTGTAGGCTACTGGATCATTCTGAAGACAAAGAAGAACGAGGGGGTCTCCACTCAGAAGTTTAACAACACTGTCTCGGCATTACACGACCAGCCTTTTGCATTCAGCAGTGTGCATTGTAAGCGTTTGAGCATTGCCTCCGAAAATCGGAGGACGAATTGGTGAGAAAGCCAACTAGCAGTTACTAAAGAGAATGGCAATTTCGTAGAGGTCATCCGAAAAAGTAAGTACAGTCAAATCATAGTCCGCGATCTACCTATGATGTTAGTGAGGCCTTTCAATGGAGCGCACTCTCTTCAGAGTGGGTTGCCCTGGAAAGGAGCTCCTGTACCTGGGATTTCAAGGGAGAAAATCCTCGGCCAGTGGTCCTTCGCCAATGGCTACGGAGAAAACTCCCACAGGTCAAACAAAAATAAAGTTTACAGCCAGCAGATAATGCGCACCCACTGGCACCAGAAAAATGTGATAAGTTCCATTTGTCTCAATTGGCCAACATCAACGACGGTCTTTAGAATACGTCACCAAAGTATGCAGATATTGTCGAGATCAGGCAGGATGCAAAAGTGTAGAGAAAAGCATGAGGGCTCACATCATATGTTGCTTTCCCGTCCCCGTTGACAGCATTCCAGTCAACATGTGCCTTGTTCAATGCGGCGATTGCTGAAGTATTTCCATAACGCACTGCGTAATGTGCAGAGGTGTTTCCACTCGCGTCTCTCAATGTTAGATCTGCGCCCCATGATATAAGCAGACGAAACACGTCGGCCGATCGAGAGTGCACGCAAGCGACCATGAACGGTGTGAGGCCACTGGCATCGTAACTGAAAAATATGGTAAGAGCTGTCGATTAGATGGACATCAGTCAGGTAAACTTCAATTAGAATAAGTGCTATAGTGTGAAGCACATCATCTGTGGACCGCTTTTTCTGACGATAATGGCAGTTAGGTTTTCAGAAAGTGGTAATAAGCGACGGTGTCATTTTATTAGACTCCCGCATATCAAACCTGTGAATAGATTTAAATGGCATTTGTCTTCGCCTTGTTTGTGTGCGTTTAGTAATGAGGCTAGTTTAAGGTTATCCACTAGAATTCGCGTCTTTTCCACGGCTTCAATCGTCAGCTGAGGTTAGTTGGGTTGTGGATACATCTTCGTCGTTATCTACACTTGCACCTTCCACAAGAGTAAAGAACTTTGCTTAAGAATGATCTTGTCTAGTTTTCACAGCCATCGGAACTGGAATTGAAAAAAAATGTCAGTTTATAGATTTCGTTTACATAAAGGTAGTATAACTTCGCATAACCACGTGTGATCAGGTTACATACCTGCTCTTAGCCTCCATTACCTGCATCATACCCGCCCTCTCCTATATTGTGTGACCATGTTAGGTGGGATGTGATTAATACACAGTTCTATGCTCTACTTCTCAACCGTGAACCACGTACGCAAGTACGTGATCGTCACCGACCCAGAGGACGAAAATGACCAGGAGGCTAAATTGGTGTTTTGGGATTTCGTACGTAGGAAAACGGCAGTGAAGCATCGGTGTTGAACACTGATGTCATGCTGTCAATGATGATGATGATGATGACGTAGGAAAACACTTATTCGCAGTACAAGTTTTTTGCGTTTCCAAAGATGAGTTCCACCTACTTCAACAACCCCCAAATGTGGTCACATTTAGATTGCCCTGAAGGAGTTATAATAGCACTTCCCATCATCCATAATATGATGGACAGACTACGATCTATATCGGTAGTCTGCTGGGACCTAAAAACCCGACAATCGATGTGGGTGACGAAAAGTCTATCACATGAGAAAAGTGGCGAAGTGTGCATGTTAGCTACATAACACAACTGTTCTATCCTGTGTGGAATTTCTGGATTCTGTGCAGGCCAGCGGTTCCCAAACCATTCAGCTAATCATTCTCACACAGCATAGTGTACGACACTAACACCTCTCATTTTACATATAATTCGAGAACGGGGTTAAAATACACCCTACATAGAGTACTGCAAAAAGGCGAAGCTTCTCACAATAGACGCTACTCTTCCGGAAAGTAGAAGACCACCATTTCAATCAATTCAATTCAATTTATCAACCATAAACCATGTGCCATGGACACATTGATACCAGTTGCTTTGTAAAGTGGGAAGAGTGTGGGACATGCTGCCAAGCATTAATAATAGTAATAATAATACCAAAAAACGTCAAGCTGATGCACCATGCCATACCACCCGAAGGAAGCACGAGGGCTAGGATACTGCCAAGTTGCCCAAACTTACATAGAAGTCGAGATGCAGAGGTAGGGTTAGAACAACAGACCTTCCGGTCAGTAAATTCACGCTCTAACCATTGAGACACCTCGTCATCTCGCTCCGCGAAGACGATCTTCTGGCTTGTAAAGTACATGTTCTAACCGGTGAAAACTATAAAGCGTGAGTAATTCATCTATCGTAGGAGAGTTCCTTCTTCCTAGGACCGTCTGGCGTACCTCAACATTACTAAATGGATGTTCTCACCAGACCCCACCAATGTTTCGGAGACACCGATGGTCAAACACCGACAACTTTAGTATGTCCCCTGCACGTAGAGGCCACGTTTCTGAACCATAAAGCAGTATGGATTGCACTGCCGCAGTGTGAACTCCGCCCTTGACAGACAAACTGACGTCACGTCGGCTCCATACGTATCGGAGTTTGGCAAAAGCTGCCCTGGTCTTTCAGATTCGAGAAATAATCTCATCTTCAGTCAGTCCATCGGAACTTATACAGCTGCCCAAGCAAACAGATTTATCTACCACATCGATTGGCTCGCCTGCAAGGATGAGGTTTGAGTCTGATCCCACCCAGTCTTGTAGCAGCACTTCACACTTTGCAGGTGTGAAGCGCATGCCAAAACGTGCGGCAGAATTGCTTAGGTTTTTAAGATAGTTCACATTTTGGAAGGCTCTGAACCAAGGAGAGCAAAAGCGCCCGCATACTCAATATCTGTGAGCCAACGTCCAGGGAGCATTTCGATCCCCGTGGTTTCAGAGACAAACAGAGAAATCTCAAGCAGCATACCAATAGCAAAGTTGAAGAGGAAAGGTGAGAGAGGGAAGCCTTTTCTTACACCACTGGACATGGTGAACGCAGGCGAAAGATTGCCGTTTACTCGTACGCGCCCACAGGAGTTCGCATACACTGCCCTCATAAGGGATATAGATTTGGAAGGGACACCGTTGAACGTCAGACACTGCCAAAGTATCTGACGATCGACGGAATCAAAAGCAGCTTTCAGATCAAGAAAAGCGGCCAACGTGGGACGTCTGAAGGAGTGGCGCTATTCAGGAATTTGTCTCAAGATAAAGATATAGTGGATGCATCCTCAACCAGGGCGAAACCCAGCTTGATTCTCACGAATCTGTCTCTCCCAATAATCGATCAAACTGCACAAATTAATGTTAGAAAACACCTAAGGTGCGACGGATACTAGGCTGAACACATGATAGTTTTCGCATGACGCTCTTGCGCCCTTTTGACAACTGGGATAACTATCTGGTTTTTCACCGATTAACCACATCAACTGTTGTCTGCAGCGAAGGCCTTCTCCATCTCCCGGGCCTTCGAAATCCGCCAGCGTTCTGTCATTCCTCAAGCTCCTGTTTGTCCGATGTCTGAGGGATCTGCGGGAGCCACTACAGTCCCTAGTTACTGGTATGGTCTTTCTGACAGCAATAAGGTATGCTGGTCTCGACGACATCCAGGGCTCATTTGCGATAGTCAGAAGGCTTGAACAATCGTTCCGAAAGCTGAGAACCTAGTCTATTTAAGAGATGGCGAGATGGCTCAAGTGGTTACAGCGCAAATTTACTGACCGGAAGGTCCGTGGTTCGAACTCGACCTCTGCCTCTTGACTTCCCCTGTCTAGGCTTGGGCAACCTAGCAGTATCCCAGCCCTCGTGCTTCCTTCTGGTGGCATGGCATTTAGGCACCGAAAGGGTGCTGCAGCCGAACGATTTAACACCCTTCCATTCAACCTCCAAGCAATCCTCGTTATTCTCATGATTGTGATTTTCTAGTGGCTTTCCAGCCAGGTCAGCTCGATAGTCGTGCGCTACTGAAACTTGTCGAAGTTGATTAATGGATCTGCTCTGCTTTAGCACGCGCAATGCTGAGGGAAAGTGAAGTGATAACCAGACTCACACAATGGCATGATCAGTGTCAAGTTGCGTACCAGAGAAATAACGGTAATCTTTAATTGAGGCTCTCCATCGGTAACTGATGATCATATCGTCCAACTGAGTTCATGACTGTCTTGCGGTTGGTAGCCTACATGTAACTCGATGTGAGCGTTTGTGTTGGAAGTTCGTACTCGCCAGGAACAGAAGATGATCAGTACACAACTGAAGCAGTCGCTCCCCATTATCCGGGGGCTGTGAATCGACTAAAAATCTACCACCTGATTGTGCTTCTTCTGGGCTATCTTTCAAAATAGGCATTCATATCACCCGGCAGCATTAATATATTCGTCTTTCTTGCTGGCCGAAGTAGTCGCGATGGGTCTCGATAAAACCCGTTCTTCTCAGCCACCAAGGCAAATAAACACCGTTTATAGCACCAACCTATTTGATCGTAATTGAGCCAGAAAATCACACAGCCAGTCCAGTAAGGCGTTTCCATTTCCAGCCTTGGAACTGAGTGCAACTCTCAAACCATAGACACCAGAAGCCATTGCGTCAGGATCACCAGACACCCGAAGAGTGAAATGTAGAACATCTGAGCTCATACTAAGCGGCTTGAGGTGCACGACTGAACTGGTGTCTTGTATACGTGTTTCGGAGACACAACGTACATCAACAGATAGGAGAAGCAAGGTTTTAACAAAAGATGCCTGTTGCCCAGTTTGAGGTTAGTTAGTGATTATTTTGGCTATTTTTCCGGGCGACGCTCTGGATACGGAACACTGGCTAGGGGACTAGCAGATGGTTTGACCTCACTGTATCATTCAAGAGGTGGAGAGGATGTGTAGATGGAGCCGGTGAGCGAAGAGATTCAAGGGCGAATGATACTTCCCGATTGACCAAGTTGTCCCACCTTGAGCTTTTGAGTCAGAAGTCTGACCCACAAGGCAATGGGAGGATGTAAGGTTTTGTTCGGGGGCCCTGTCCCTATCTTCTAACTCAAAATGTCTGATCTCCACGACAACAGTTGTTAGGTTTTCCTTGGGGGACCCGTCTCAGAGCCAATGACTCAATAGTCTGACCCACTTGGCCTGGCTCGAGGACACAGGGAGTAACCATTATCATTCCATAAGTATACCATAACCATAACCATAACACAACCATTCCGTCACGAAGAGACTGGGCCTTACCGTGGTGTGACGGTTTGCGAACCTCAGCGACCCATTGAGCTATACTCGGGGGTGTCCCCGCCTCACTCACAGAGTCTCTCATACCAGGTTGGTCAATGGTTAGAGGTCTGACAAACACAGTCTCCTGGACCTCCAGATTGGGGGTTGGAACATGTGACGACTTGTTCCGTAGAAATGGTAATGCATTTGCGTTTCCCGCCAAACACCGCTGCCTTGCGGTTAGGCTCTTGAGCCAAAGGCCTTGGTTGAGGACCCTAATCGTCCTCCTGTCCAGGTGTGGGCGCCCTGACAGTATCCCAGCCCACGTACAACCATGAATCGCACATATACAAATAAACTCATGCCACATCGGCCGTCGCGTGGTGCCATCAGCCAGGTCGCCTTACTCGCTGCATACAGCAGGGTGGGTAAGCGAAAACAGGCTATTGCTGACGCCTCCCTTCTTTCTCTTTCACATACTTTTTCTTCCCCTTCTCCCCACCCCATTAATAACTCTATCCTTGTAGGCCCAGCACTTAGGACTGATGATTCCGTTCGTCTTGCATGCGTTTTGCGTGCAGCATCTGCTCGTCACATGGCGCCGACATCCTCAGGTATCTCCAAATCAATCTTCAAGCCTCGACACCCAGTGAATCTGGCCGCCTTCAATGTCCGCACTCTGAGGCAAGCAGGACAACAAGCTGCTCTTGCTCTCACACTGGACTCGCTTGGCATTGATGTGTGCTGTGTCACAGAAACAAGAATTGCGTATGCCTAACCATCGTTTGCCGAAGAGTGCTGTTTTCCATGCCCAACTCAGAGTGGCGGAAGCAGAGAGGTGGCCAACCCTTGACCTGGTGGAGGAGTATGAAGGAGATTACGAAACGCTTGGGTGCCGTCAGTGCTACTCGCCTTCCAGGATGGGGACCGCGTGATTCCCACTGCGCCTGGTTGGAGATACTGCAAGATATGGCTGCCAACCGATGTCAGTGGCGATCTTTTTGTCAGTTTCTATCCAGATTGCCTGAATGAGTGCCTGGAGGTGTAGGCACCTCGGAATGATTGTGGTAAGCTAGCACTAAGTCCCTTCCTCCTCAACCTTTATTCTTTTCTTTGCAATAAGGCTTTCAAATAAATCATGGTTGTACGGCAGCGAAGCATCGGTGTTGAGCACTGATGTCATGCTGTCGATGATGATGATGATGATTATGACGACGCGCATAGCAGGTGCCTTTTGAGCAGCACCCGACTCTTTGGGTTTAAAATTATTTCGACCGCATTGAATAATACGCCGGCCGTCACGGTCAGCCGTTGGACAATCGGAGTGCACAGATTTTAGGGGCGGCGTTTTCTAACCCGTCCTTCCTCGGGGGAAGGCAGCATCGTTGCTTCAACAAATACGGACATACTTGTCACCTGGGGAAAACGCACTACTGCCTTCACACTCCTATCGTAGGGGACAGTATGACCTTATCCCAGACGGCCTCGTAATATGATTGCTCGTAGCACGGAGACTCGCTGTCCCTGCTGGCCTTCCTGCCATGGTTGAACCTTTAGGAACTGAGTTCCAGCCGGTATAGCAGGCAGGATCATTGCAGCACAGAGGCCCGACCACCACGACAAGGTGACGGCTTTAGGTCGGGATCGGTGAGATAACACAGCACATATCACCTGTACTAGCTGATAATGGTTATCCAGAAAATGATTCGAATTACTAAGTTAGAAGTTTTGCGCACTACTAATAAGGTACTTCCCTGTAAAGTGAAGTTGGCATCCCGTTTAATGATTCTGAAGTAGCGTTTAAGACACTTTCAAATGCCAGGGTACATGTAATTAAACTTTCGAATATCAGCAGCAGACGGGTTTTTCGCTGAACGAACGTTCTAGCATAGGATATGGATGTGGAAGTTGTTCACACGGGCGTAGCACTCTGGCTTGTGAGGATCTGGTCACACATCGGCAAATGAATTTAGATAACCCACTGCGGTGATACCATGAACATGTGAGCGTCTTCAGTGTCGGAGGGGGGCAGATAATGTCGTCAATGCCTTACGAATTTGTTGTCGACTACCGTTGATAGGTTTTAACCATAAGCGTAAGGGTCTTTTAGGCTCTACCCTGGGCAGAGGAACCAGCAATAATCAAGGAAGATGACTTTATAAGCTAGAACACCTATTTTAGACAGCACCAGTCCGTTAGCAATAAACAGACTTATAATGCCCCGGTTTGTTTCGTTCAGCTGTAGCACCCTTTCGGTGCCTAACTGCCATGCCACCAGAAGGAAGCACGAGGGCTGGGATACTGCCAGGTTGTCCGAGCCTAGATAGGGGAAGTCGAGAGGCAGAGGTCGGGTTCGAACCGTGGACCTTCCGGCCAGTGAATCTGCGCTCTAACCACTGAGCCATTTCGTCCCCCCCCCCGGTTTTACACACACACGCCAAAGAACTACGATTCAAATCCACATCGGTAGGCAAAGATGCACGTGGACAGTCATGCATGGTAATGTAATGACGGTTGTCTTGAGGTCGTAAACACGACAGTTCAAACCGGAATTTTGGTAGGTAAAACTACTAGCTAGTTGGCTACAACTATCCACGTTAGTAAACACGGCTCGTTCACTCATCATCTGCTTTTGGTCACCTTCGTTTCATCGCCTCCCAAGAAAGAGATCGCTGGGTTGGTTGAACAGTGCCATTAACAAACGAGTATCACACACATGTGAGCACCTGACGCAGATGGTAGCGTGTAGCCACAAGCCCGATTGCCGTACATGGATGTTGTATTCAAGTGTCGGAAAGGCACCATATATCTACCGGTATCTATTGGCTGCGCTCAAGAGCAACCAGTCGATTGATGTACTTCCCAGTTCACGCATCAAACATCGCGACACGAGGTCCAAAAAGCGGACGCGAGCAGTGGCATGCTGTTAGCCGATTCTTTCAATACAAGGTTGACGCATCGGCCGGGCTATACAGATGAGTCATCGTTAGATGGGACAGCAAAGGAATTAAGAGATAATACTGAAGAAATATGTGTGCCAGCAGTAGCTTATTTTCGCTTAACAGCCTTGCCGCGTACAGCAAGGCGACCGGGCTGATGAAACCACGCGACAATGCAGCACGAAAGTGTTCGTAATTGTCCAGTTCATTATTGTATGCGGGCGTAAACAGTGCCAGGGTAGCCAAACAACGAAGGCTTTTGACTCAACAGTCTGATAACGATTAGCGGTGATTGGCGTGGGACTTTCAGAGTAGCGCAAATATTTGGGATAAAAATTGGTACTCGCAATGAACGTAGTTACTAAGGCTTCTGTCATAACTAATTCATTGTCTTACGGCGGCATGCGAAACCACAACCCGTGAGCATCAAGTGGATTTCGACCGGGTAGATGCCGCGTCGAGCACTTCTTCGCACTTCGTCAAGTGTTAGAGCAACGCCATATGTGCAAACGAACCATAATCATAGCGTTCCCTGAATTCGGAATGCGAGACAGCAACATGAGGCCTAGCAGAATGGTGCGGAAGAGTTTACGAAGAGTTTGGGTGCTGTTGGCGCGGTCCGCCTTCCAGGATGGGATCCTCATGAGCCCCCTTGCGCGTGGCTGGGGACTGCAAGAAACGGTGGCTAAGCGACGATAGTGGTTCCGTCAATCTGTCAATCTCTTTCAAGACTGTTTGACTGCGCACCTGGAGGCGGGGCGCCCCAGAATGTTTGCGGTAAGCCGGCACCAGGTACCCTCCTCATCCACTTTTCGCTTTCTGATTGTAAGCTTTATTGACAATTCAAACAACTTTGCGGTTGCACGACAGTGAAGTGTCACTGTTGATGTTGTCTCCGGTGATGATGATGAACAATAGTTGCAGTTGCCACGGTTTCGTTCGCCTACAAGCTTCTTTGCTATTTGCAACTTTTTAGTCCCATTTTTGATTATCAAGTTTGGTGATTTTCTGTCACGAACATGGAAGTTTCAGAAATGTTTTTTAAAATATACATGAATGACTAACGCAAAATCATATACGCTGGTCAGACCATTGCACGCTTTTGCGCAGTTGGACTGCCACGTGCGACTCGGGTACAGAATGTGGAACTGTTTGCAAGGCCATGACGCTGATCTAGACTCGAAGGAATAAGGTCGACTGATGGGCATCCAGAATCCTGTTGCAAGCCACCATCCAGTCTAAACATGCTGGCGTAACGATTGCCACCGACACCAATTGCTTTTTTATCACCGACATGCCGGCAAACCCAGTCCTATTGTGAGTTACGGGCGGAACTAAGCATCGTAACTGATATTTCTGTGGTCTACCGATGCAAAATGATTCGGTAGAATCAACTCCCGCACCGCTGATGAATTAGGCCGCGGTAGCTTTACACGTTTCATCTTAGTTGGTACTGTTCGTCCACACATGCCACGAACCTGATGGAGAAGACATGGTACTGGTGTAATTCATGGTGGTAAGACGTCATCAACCGGCAGTTTTAGTGAGTATTTAGAGGTGCAGGTATATTGTTGTGTGTTGACTTGAATACGTTCTAAACGGGCACGCTGAAATCAGGCAATTCACATCGTCGTACAAGACTTTCAGACATTTCGTGAACAGTAAATGATATGAGGGAATGCTGGTAAAAGGACCTATGTAGAACTGAAGGACTTCGAGGCCAGGACACAACAGGATACGTCATCATAAAAAGCAAGGAATATTAACAAAAGAAGGACAAAAGAATGACCCGGCCAGGAGTGTAAGATTGCAGAAGCGGTCAACGTTGGTACATCAGTGTGAACGTTCACAATCAGTTCATTCTGGAAAGTCACGTTACAGATTTAAGCAATCCAAACTAAAGCATCACAACTGCCTTTAGTTGGGAGACTTTCACTGAACTGTACTTTGTGTGCAGGACGATCGCGCAACCCATTGATTACTCACCAATCCACCTCCGCGCCTGTTGCCAACAAGTAAGCGATCGCAGAAATGTTGCCCGTCAGAATAGCAGTGTGAATGCAAGCCACGCTGTCCCAACTAGCGGTATCCGCATCGTGTTTCAGGAGTAGATGTACTATGTCTAAACGGGATTGGCGGGTGGCCCGCTGTGGAGAAGTGGACCGTGACATCCGTTCAATACGATCAATCTCTTCCGGTCGTGTAAGCAACCAGCCAAAAGTTCCAATCCCGGTTGTCCGGAGGCAAGCCACCCCAAAATAATGAACACAACTTCCATTGAACGGACGTACCGCAAGCCGGCTACGGACCGTACGAAGGTATGCACCGATTGGCCAAAATTTGCGGCTGACCGTTATCCGGCATGTGCAGTTTCCTAAAAATCATCGTGTGTAGATGGGAAACTTTTGCAGCATATATGCTCAAACATCAAAGCACTATCACTTGATACTTTTGTTGAAATTCCTTTGCATTGATTATTGCTCTTAATTTCTGGTGCGCATTCAATTTTGAAGTTAAACTAGGATCAGACTGGTCGATCACTAGAAGAAAACGGAAATTAACTTCGCAGAAACTATAGGATATCCGAGGTTGAGAAGTAGTCCATTAGTTTGTTTATTCCAGTTGCGCGTTTCAGTGAAATATTGCTGGTGGCGTCTTGTTTGGGTGAGCGAACTTTCAAGGTTACTTACCACTGCCGGCTTGCGTATGATCACCAGCTAACGAGATAAAGCACGAAAAACAATCGCAGCATACTTTAGGGTTCACGGTTCTCTTCAAATAGGAGATAGTGGTTACAGAATTTCCAGTGTAAATCCCGACCAAGTGGTTACTTGAATAACTTTTGTGTCAGTTATGCCCGTCAGACGTAACACTGAACTGAACTTCGGCACAACGGTATTTGGGAAGTTTGCCCTACATGCACTATAGTAAATGAAGACCACTTGATGCATTGTGCAGTAACGATGCGGATATGTGTCTCTGTGAACGATCCCCGATCTCAGTTATGCGCAAATTGTCGAGAAATAAAGCAGCGTTTTCAGACATCTGCATACGAACTAGCAACACCCCGGTGGATGAGCTTTCCCACTGGAAAGCATGTCGTCACCAAGCTCTAATACGTTATAGGGCACAACGACATTGTCGGAAAATAAGGCCGGCCACCGCTCTTCGTCATGATAACTGTACGCGTTGCCGCTTCTCTCGGCTACTTATGATAAACACCAGGCCCATATATATACAGGCTGCCGATTGTGATGTTTCAACTATACATGATAGCCTGATCCAACGGCCAACGGCGGTCTTTCATAACAATAACTGTACGCGTTTTTGCTCATCTTTTCTACTTGTCGTAACTGATATGCCCATACCTATGTGCGCCACCGGTTATGAGGCCTCAATTACAAGTGATAGAATAATCCAACGGCCAGAGACGACCGTTCATCATCATAGCCATACGTATTGTCGCCGCGACATACCAACGCCCGGAAGTCATAAAACAACCATTGGCGAAGCTTGTTTTTATTCATTTTATGCGCTGGCACAGCTGTAATGGGTGGTCACTCGTTTCGTGCAAGCCACTTTCATCCGACAATGAAGCTAGAACGACAAATGTGTATTCGATATAATCCCGTTTGTACCTCCGGTAAATATGTTCAGATATCCTGCCGTTATACAGGCAAACTCACTGCTTGCTCCAATAATCCCACTGTCGATAATGAGGAAGCTGTGTGTACCCTGATTTTGCGATATGGAAATTCAGCGATCATATTCATTGTTGCGCGCAGGAAAGTCAAAGATAAAGGAGGGTGTATACAAGGCAGCCGAAAACCAAGTGGTATAGAGTTGATCACTTAAATTCAAGGACCACATAGATCTAGCCATAGTGACGCCCTAGTGGATAGGTGGGCACCTATGTAAAATCTGCCACTTTGTAGCACGAAATCTAAACTTCACTAGACCTCTGCTTCCCGATAATAGTACTCCTTAGCCAAATAAAAACAACCACACCATGGTTCTCGTCATCACAGACTCCACTGCAGTAGCGCTCATAGTTACCATGGGCTCTGTATCGAACATCAGTTATCGGCTGCTTTCCTTAGCGGGCTCTTTCGTGATTCCCAGAATCCGATTATAGCTAAAAAGGTTTTCACGTGTCAGTCACACCAAACACGTTTGAAAGCTGCTCGTTATTTCAGGCGGCCCCGAGGCTTTTTTCAGTGTCTGATATTTGGGTTTGGGTGTCATTGCTCATGCCAATTTTCACCCAACTTCACCTCCACAATCACGTCTAAACTAACCAAATACGTAGACGACTAAGACAACCATTCCTGGCACGATCTTACTGTTTCTGATGATGGTTATCCAACTGAGGTTTGCAAGATGAACTCCCACTCATTTCCCCAGGAACAGCTATCCCTCAACACACATCCAAGTAAAAAGCACCACCAAAGTGCTCCTACCCCCTCTTCGTCCCATGGCCTCCAGATATACCCTGACTACTCATCATTCTTCCACTCGATGCAGCCTGCCTACCCGTCCATGTTTGTTCCACCCGGTAGAACCTTTCGGCCTCTACCCATCCCCAAACCTGATAATCATAATGATAATGTTTATTCCCAACTTGTGGGTGGCATGCCGTCAGGCATGATCATAAGGTCACAGTCTGAATAAAAGCATGACTGGCGGTGATTGTAGGTACAGGGGGGAAAGGGGCAGTGTCATACGCGGGGGGCATTATCCGATGTAGACGTGGTCACCACTAAACCGGCACGGGCTGGGAGGCACAGTTACTATGCTTTTTTTGGGGAGAACATCGAGCAAGATCAGGTCGGAAGGATTTGAAGTTGGCGGGCAAAAAAAAGCGAGGGAGGGCAAAACAAGAGGCTTCTCGTTTGACGCATGACAAGAAGAGTGTAAATGGTTGAAAATGAGGAACCAGAACATCAGATCTGGTGAAGCAGCAGAGTTGGCTTTATTTTGCTGGTCATGTTGAACTAAAACCTAAAACCACCGCTGAGGCCTCCTGGCCTTGGACTGTTGGGCTCATGGCCAGGGTCACAAAAAGCGTAAGTGTGGATGATGGAGTGGAGGGATCAGCAAAGCGTATGGATGGTAACAGGAACTTCAGGATCATGGTGTACAGTGAAACTGTAGAGACTCACTGGTGTCGCTGTTGTGGAGCCGGGCATAACAGTTCCTTGGAAGAGTGAGATGGTGCCAACACACGGGCCTGAACGGGAGATGTATAGAAACTTATTGATTTTTTTGGGAGCACAGACTGAAAATCCACCGAAACGGTTAAATTCGAACGACAGATTCAGCAGTTTGGAAGAACAGATCATGCAGGCAGCTGGGGCCAGGTGAGAAGCTTATTCATATTTGCAGTTAACAGAACGAGTGGGAGAGAGGGCACGGTCGAGAATAGGAAGGGAACAGTTGCGGGTGTGCTATCAGACTGTACCATGTCACCCCTTCTACACTATCTTGCTCCGGCGATGCGGAAGACTGCACGATTGATAACTCTTCTTTCAACTGCATAACCTCTTTTCAAAGACCTTGTGCTTCACCTTCTGCCTTGGGTTCATACCCACTTTCTTCTTTTCTTTCACTTCTCTATCACCAGTACAGAGTACTCCTCCATCAGCCCTGCACACACGCTCCTGCTTCATGTACCACCATTCCCCCCTCACAGTTTCCATCAATGCAGAACTCCATCGTGGGTGATGTTAAGAACTTCCAAATTAGAAGGACTGGCTCGCCATTGAACGCATCAATAATATCAGCAGCAGAAAATAATAAAAAGAAAGAAATTTTATCAAATGCTTGTGCCGCTGTCTTTAACTTGCAGCGGTTATAGCACATTTCTCGAGGAATATTCCTATGAATGCAAAACATCAGCTTTAGCGGAGAAAAAATGCTGTTACATGTGTAAGTCAGCAGAAGCACAAAATGCATTTGATGTGACGCCTGTCATGCAGATCGTTTTGCAAAACTTCTCTCCTTTTTTCATCGTCTTAAAATGCAACATGGCCATGCGCCTCACGATGTTTGCCAATATCTCGTCCCTGCGTGCTTCGAGCCACCAATTTTTCCAGACTCACCCAAGTTCTAGCATTAGACAAAACCTCTTTCTGCGCACCATGCAGTACCAGACAACCATCCGCAGTCAAAATGCTACTCTCCACCGCTTCCTCTTACTAGTAACATGCCTTCATCTGCAGCTCGTCACGCAGTTGCTAGATGGATACAACAAAAGCGCTTCAGAAGCGGTCTATGTTGGCCTCCTGATCTCAGTTTATGTTCTTGCACGCTCCGATGTGTGGTAATCCTATCTCTGCAAATGCCAACCAAACAACTTCCCGGACATACGAGCTATCTACAAAGGCACAAGTCTTTGGGAACCGTCCACTCACGCCTCTGTCCAACCTGCTCAGCTTCTGAACAATTAGACAGCTTGCTATGACATTAGTAGTGCATCACCAATCTGATATACGTTTCTCATTCACATACTATCACACCTCTTTGCATCGATCACATTTCAGCACGATCTATCCTCTCCACTTGAAAGTTGATTATCGTTTTTGAAATCGGATAGTGTCCCCTCACAACATTGAATAGAAATTTAAACCAAGCTTTGTCCCCGCCACTTTGGACCAATTTACCCTATAATCCAGCACTCTCTGTTAGACCTTTTTAATCTTCTCTTCAATTTTGAGTACACAATCTAGCTGCGGCTGTCTTATTACCTCGTCTGAACGAACCGCACTACGCCTCTATAGGTCATGTAATATCCTGGCAACACAAGTCCCATTTTGCCACAATTCCTTTTCCACTCCTAAATGCATTTACAACCGTAACTGGCTCAGCCGAAACTTTTACGTGCGGGGCTGTCCATGAAACCATGTATGACGTCACAATGCTAGCGCCATGAGTGATACACCCAGCCTGATTGCTTAGCCTTAGTTTACCATATCTCCGCTAGTTCCCGAACGATTGTGTTGAAGGCGCCAAAATGTTAGTCACAGTCCGCTGAATTTGTACCCAAACTCTAAATGACCGGGCATTTTTAAAGACTGCTCATTCTGCCCGTAAACCCGACAGATCTTTGTATCACACTATTATAGAGTCATTATGCCGGTAAAAATGAAACCTCTCCATTCATCCGATACAACTGGTGTTGACTGTCATAAAAAATGCACAGAACTTACTAGCTCTGACGAATTCCTTGGCTTTGTCTGGCGGAACTCCTTGCGCAATGATGGGAGAATTCTTCCCACGTAATTCGTGAAAGGCTGTTTCATCTTGAATTTGCGCGGACAAGGACGATGTAATTATTGCTCAAGTATATTTTCAAAATAACTTAAAACCGAACGGGGGGAAAGGTTAGGAAACCTGCATTCACAAATGCTTTCCTACCGTCTCCACGTTGACATTACGCTGAGCCATGAAAGCGAATGAAGATTATAAATTCTCAGCTCACTTCGAGCAATGTGTACACTTTAACAAATTTTGTCAAAGCTGAGAGTGTCTGGTGAGATCATTTGGTTTTGGATGAGTACACTTAAATGCTATAACTTTGTGTAGAAGTTTTCTTGATTCAAACCATGGCTTAGGGGTAATTTCGGGCGTATCCAAAGATCGGCGAATCAGTGCAGTGCAACTGGAGAATTGAATGCGTGCCAAAGAGTTACGAAGAAATACAGATTAAACCAAATTCTAACAAACCAAGACAGAATACAGCGCTATTTGGTTTTAGCATAATTACAATGAAATGCAAAATCTTTACTTAAGGGTTTTATTTCAGCACACAATAGTTTTGGGGAAGTTGCATGTACCGGATAAGGATGGGTGGGTTTGACGCCAGATGTTTTTTCAGAAATTGGTTGCTATCTGGATTTTTTTCAGAGCATTTGAGAAATGTTAGATGGGATAACCATACGGTATTTGTGAGGGCAACGAGCAATAAATCAACTTTGTTTTACTTTACGGGTGGTCGTGCTGCAAACGCAGCATGCGACCCCCGGAGTCAGGCGAAAGTCGAAAATCCAGGCGGGGGTCAGTAAGTTAAGCGCATTTGCTAATGACAACCAGTGCATGAGGCATCGGTTTTGTTTAAGGTGGCACGAAAACTATCCGTCGGTCACCTACTATTTTGAACAAACTCACAAAATGACCAATTTTTTGTACAACCGACCTTCTTCGAACTGACTTCCAACCGAAGTGGAGCTGGACACCAGAATTCTGGACACCACAGAATTCTGCCAAAACTCACGTATGTGTGAGGCAGCTGACAGCCAATGAATTTGGCACGGTCTGTACCACTGAAAATATCTGCAAATAGGGCTGCAAGTGCTGATTTGCTCTTTTGAGTAAGTGACGGAGAGTTTGCTTTTTAGTGTGACAGATGCTATTCCTTCGGTCCCGGCAAACTTTCTAAAGTCCGGAAACGTACTTTTGTTACACTCGTGTGGAAAACCTTACAGCCGTACATGCTGGCAGATCTAGAACCGTCCGACGTTTTTTGGATATCGTAATTATCAATGAAGTACAGACAGCGAATCGATTTGGCAGAGCTCTTTGAGGCCACTGATTCATGGCACATAGAAGGAGGCTCTACACTTTTCTGGTCACAGATGGCGTGAGTACCGTGCGTCTAATGATATATGCTTTTGTGGAAAGCGAGCAGATTTCTCTTATGCGAGAGCTGTTTAGCTTGTTCAGGGAGATGATTGGCAAATACTATCATGTAAAGACATTGTCGTGGACAAATCGGCGGCATAAATGCTGACAACTGGAATCGTATTCAGCTGTGATATTGTGTTGTGCTGTCTTCATATCCGCAAAGCAGTCAGAAAGGGCGTACATATAATAACTTTCGCGTTTTTTGGTAACATACACTCTACGTGAACGACCCACAGATCTCGTCATGTGGGCCTTCTGTTTGTGATATTTGTTTGTTTATTATATTATGTTATATTTGTTTGTTATGCTTGTTTGTTATATTAATAGCATACAAATCCCCATCACCCAATACTTCTCCACCGCGAGGACCCATGTTTTTTTCGTACCTCATGGCACACTGACCGCATATCACCCACAAGTTTGCCGTGCATGCACAATCCGGGATGGCAATGTGACCAACAATCGTCTGGAGAACGCCAACGTTCGCCGAAAAGACGAGTTCACTTCCCAGACAGCCTCAAGTTTGCCATACATAAGGTGTCCCGATATCCTGAGCGGCTCATGAGGGAATATGGGTTGTGTATTTCGTATAGTCGTGACGGAGATAAATTTTGGGGGACGACACACAAGTCCCAAGCGTGGTCTACCGAATTACTGCGTATGCAACCTCCCCCGTTTTGAGGCATTTGGGGCCACAACCTCTGAGTCTGTATTATCATCATGCTGAAACTAACAAGATGGGGTAAATTTGTGCTAGCTAACTTATATTTCCTGGTGCAAGCCCTCAAGTGGTTTCAGACGGTTGATACAGGTGCTACTTCCACCAGGCCATGTGACTTTCTTCTATCCATTGGTTTTTAGTACTCAGGAACCAGTTAATCCCACGCATTGATGAGCGTTATTCACAGATATTTTCCTGGTTCGCTTCCTCATCCACCAAAAGTGGTTACCTGATTATAACCTACCGGAGGAAAGGAGACCCTTTACACTTGCTGAGAAGCCACCACGATAAAATTTTGATGGCCTGCGTAAAAAACTCAACTGGGTGATGAATAAACTGCGAGAACCCAAGAAACCCACAAACGCCATTTAGCAGTGAATTGTCCCGGTGCAAATGCTGCGCTGATGGTGAACGTCTGTGTTTATGATAGTAGGCTTCAGTCAAGACGGGGGCACAGAACCCACAGACCATTTTAGGGCTTTGTCACCGATCAGTTGCACTGCTCGCTTGTGCCCAAGGGATCGCTTATCACACCAAATCAACCGCCGTGATGCTGCACCTTGCCGCATGCGATGAGGATCCTCAGGTGTATCCTCAAGGTGAGCGCGCATATGAACTATTGCTGTTGCGACCTAGCCCAGGCCACCAGAAAGTGCTCAGATTTAGATGCCAAACGATCCGCAAGAAAGCCCTTCTGTGATGCTGACTTGGACCGAAGTACAAAATCCCGGAACGATGTTACCCGGAGATTCATGTGCATCCATATTTCGGCTCCACACAGGAGCAAATTTTAAGCCGCGATTCTAAAGCATGCTACTGATGCCAGTGCCTTAGGGCGTCAGTTTGAGACCATTGGTTTGCGCCTTCGGTATCACGCATTATTATGACGCTCACCAGCCCCCGTTAGGGATATCTATTAGGCCAAAGTTGCAATCTTCAAGTAGTCGTCGAGCTACACCCTTTTTGACGAAGTAAGCAACAATCTTTAAATGGCTTCATACAGCTTGATCTGTGTTCACTCCCAGATTCAATGTTGACTGGTCTCTAGTCTGACTGTTTTGTGCTGAGGCACAATGCAATTTAAGCAATCATCGCATTTCTCGAGGCCTGATGCTCAGTGGAAATCAGCCAATAGATACAACGCAATTTGAATCAGCGTTTAAAAATGACATACGTAGTGTAAGCACTGTTCTACAGAAATGTTCCATCGAACTGCCTACTTTATGCAGCAAGAAATTCGATCAGTTTATTGTCAGCCAGCTACCTCATAGTCATATTTCAATAACATAAGTAATATTCTCTGTTCATTTAAGGAGGTCAGTAGCTTGCTGAAAACTGAGTGCCAGGGAAGCCGTACCCGTCCTGCGAGGACGCACGTAATCATCAATAAATTGAACTTTTAATCTCGTTCAGGTTGCTGCATTGGCATTTCCAGGTTGAGGTGGTTAGGCGCGCGTTGATCTTGCAAGTGAGATACGTTTGCTTGGCTACCTGCTATGGCTGACGCAAGTTACATTTTTCATGTTTATTTGGCATATTTATTTAGCACATTAAGCATGCACATTAGCTAGACTGTTTTGCTGTAGGTTTATAAGCTAAACAGACTCGTTGAACAATTTCAACTAAAATTTACAGGGTTCTCGCTTATTGGAGGTGAAGTTCGGTGGTTTGAGTTTTAATTGATAGCTCGCGATGTACACCTTTAACCTCAAAACATCAGGCAAGTCCCCGGAGTCGACCACGGAAAGTCTGTTATTATTCACCGTTTGTGATTGAGAACTCTGTAACCATTAAACATGACTTGAATCCTTCTGGGAAAGTATCAGTTAGTTTGCCAAGCAATTAGACGTACGGCATAGGCCATTTCAAATTTGCGGCCTTTTATCCACCAAGTGGAACACTCCGAACATAATTTATATGATAGATGTCTTGCGTACTCCAATCGGCGTAAGAGCTGTTAAAAGGCAATTAGTGTGTCTATCTTAATAATTACTCAAGATAACGGTGTTCGACACACGAGATCAGGCTCTTGCATCCATTTAATCGTGCAAAGGATACTGAAAAACTTAAATACGGGGGTAATTCTCTCCCATATTTGGATGAACAAGGGTGCTGTACTGTGGAACATACGAAAACAAGCCCCCATTCTGGACCTCGCATAGAAAAACAGAATTGTTGCGTTTAAATGCATGAGACATCGCCGCAGAAACAAACCATCCGCGTTCTCCTTGAGGGACAGGATCGGGGGACCCACGAGCGACCCAATAGTGGTATCTGAGGTCTACAGAGAACACTATACAGGCCTATATGCAGCCCCAGCGTCCTTGTCACATCCAATCTTGTCAGGGCCTAACAAAGCACGGCCTTTCACCGATTTGGTCTTCACGGTGGAGAACATTCGTCAACTCTTGCACAAGATCTACCCGTTCCGCGCGTTGAGGTCCGACAGAGTCCATTCAAGGATCTCGAAGGAAGCGTCGTTTACACTGGCAAGTCATCTCTACCTGGTGTTTCTTCAGTCGCTTGACAAAGGCAACCTTTCCTCTGCTTGGAAGGAAGCGATTGTCATACCAATCTACAAAACTGGTAGCCGACAATCGCCTGGCGGCTACAGGCCTATGAGCCTCACTAGCGCGCCGTGCAAACTAATGAAACGCATTCTGAAGCGAGCCATCCTGGACCACCTTACTTCCAACAACTTGATATCTCCAGTTTAACAGGGATTTCTCCCAAACCGTTCTTGCGTGACGAACATGCTCGTATATATGGACAGGTTAACCCAGGCCAAAGACGATAGTCTCATGTCGGATGCCATATTTTTCGACTTCCCAAAAGCATTCGATCGATTCCCACACGTCCCGCTGCTCAACAAACTCGGGTCTTACGGGATTCAAGGGAAAAGCTTACACTGGATCAAGGCGTTTCCATCAGACAGAACATTCCGAGTGAAAGTCGGCTCGCTCGTGGACCTACTGTGCTCCAGCGTCGGTCTCCATTGACGTTCCTCAAGGCTCCCTTTTTGGGACCACATCTGTTTCTGATCTACGTCAAAGACCTTCTAGACGTTCTTTCAAGTCCACGTCTACTTTTTGCGGACGACTTGAAATCCTGGAGTTCCAATGCCAGTGCCCTCCAAACGGATGTAGACGCTGCAAAACAGTGGTCGTTGGACTGGTACCTTCCTCTGAATGACGAAAAGTGCGTCCATATGTCATTTGGAGGAGACTCGGCGAGCGCCTATGTCGCGCATGGTGAGAATCGACTAGAAGACATCACGAAAATAGATGCCAAAAAAGATTTGGGTATCTGGCTCTCTTCAAACATGTCCTTCTCAGTGCACCATGAGAAATCGGCCCAAAAGGCACTCGCCGTTCTACGGATGATTAGGCGCACCTTCTCCCATATTACTCGCATGGACTTCCAAATACTCTATGGGGCCTACATCAGACCGCTTCTTGAATACGCCAACCAAGTTGTCTACTGAGGGCGCACGAAGGACGTAACCCTCACTGAGCGTGTCCAGCGAGCTGCTACGAAAATGGTTGCCAGCCTTAAATCCGTAGACTACGAAACGGGTCTCACGGTGCTTAACCTCTTTCCCCTCGAGTATCGCCGCCTCCGATGGGACCTAATTCTTACTTATGGCCCGTTTGAACAAGGTTTGGCCAACAGAATTTTCACCGTTGACGCAGCAAAAACACGGCGGGGACATGGTAAGGAGATTTTCAAACTCAGAGCGCACACTTCCATCGAACAAAATTTTTCTCATTTATGGTAGTAGCTCCGTGGAATGACCTTCCTCCGACGGTTGTCCACACTCCTTCTAGAACCCAGTTCAAAGCACTATTAGACACTTTTCTATGCGCGTCCTCGTGCTGGCAAGCTTTCTGCCCCGCGCTGAGAACTTAAAGAGAAGTGCTACATCCTTTTTTCGCTTGCGCCTTTCAGGTGTATGACAACCGCAGAACGACAAGAACAAAACCGACCTGGGAAACTTGGGCGAAAGCCTCGATCCTGTGTATCAGTCCATGAATTTGTGAATCCGTGATACGCCGTGGCAAGTTTCGCAACTTTATAGCTTCAAAACCATCTGCAAGTCTCGTCCATTTTAAGTGGATCGCACTTTTCGGCAAGTTGGGCTATTGTATTCCATCAGGCACTATCTTCCAATTGGAGGTGTGTTCACATTTAAAAATCGCCCACTTAAAGAAAGTCACCGATAGAGGGAATTTGTGGACATTGGACAGAAACAGTTTTACTTATGATGTTGTGACCCCGAAGACATCTTTGATTTTTGAAATCATTTCTGTCTGCCAGATACTGATTACCCCACTCATTAGGGAGTGGGTTCGACTTCAGGGATGCTGCTAGGGAACTCGGTGGCTACGCATGTTTCAACGCCGATGACCTTTTAACAGGCCTTAAATGAATACACGAATGATAATTACGTAATATTTGTGCGCGTAGTACGCTAAAAACAATTAGGCTGTTTTCGTTATGAGTGGCCGCAGTAGAAATGCAGTAGGCAACCACCGAAAGTGAGGGAAAGCCGAGGAGTAAAATGAATCTAACGGGTTGAGCGCATTTCCCGCAGGTAATCAATACTCGCTGCACCGGTTTCTTGGTGCGGGTTTGTCAAACGGCGTGGAGGGCATCTTCCGGCTACTTTCCTATCCTGCTTATAATCAAATGACTGAGTTTTTGTACTACCGACTGCGTATAAACCGACGGATAACCAAAAAGTATTTTAGAACGCTTCACTGAAATGCGAGACACCGTCATGGCGAGTGCGGCAGTCCGGGGCCGACGAATTTGATATAGCCCATACAACTCAGGTCATCTACGGCCGGAGATGTTATCCAGCTCTGTTGAGCAGCTGACAGTTTGGCTTCATTGTGGCAGATATGTCATTGTTCTTGGCCAAGCTTCGCGAACGCGGGGGTGCACTTGCAATACAACCAAATTCACCACACCAGAACGCAATAAACTGTATAGTTGCCACCTTTCCAGAAAGTCGTGATGGTTACTGGAACACACACAATGAACCCTTTGAAGCACCTAGTGTAGGGTACTTAGGTACAAATCTTACACACTCTTGATAACGAACAACATGGGAGCCTGGGATCCTGTGGTTCATACCGACGTAGAAAGCAAGCGGCTCGCTCTCATGCGTAAATTCTTCAGGTTGTTCGGGGAGATGATGGCTGAATAGTTTCACGTAAGGACTTTCGTTTTAGATAAATTTGCGGCACAACTGCTGAAGGTCAGAATGTTGAGTAACAGTTGCGCAATTTTGTGTCATTTTTATACCTTTGAAGCTATCGGAAAATATGCACGTAACATTAAACATCCGTGCGTTTTGGTTATACGCAACCTACGGTAACAGTAAGTGGTCGCTTGAAAAAGTGGGAGCACAACGCTGACAGCATGGTTTGCAAGAGGGGTCCCGGCATGCCAAATAACGCATGCAAAAAGTGGAGATGCACAGGTGAGGTCTCAGGACACTGAAGTTATTTTTTGGGCTTCGTGGCCTGTCTTCTTTTTTTGCTGACATCTGGTGTGTACTACTTTTCTTGTTCTGTCAAGTAGACGGTTATGATAAAGATATGCGGGCTTGTCCGCAGGGTAAGTGCACATGACCCAATGTTTGCCAGCCTCAGGTACATACAGAAAAACACAAATGTGATTGCCAAACAGTCCGCATCGAGGCTCTAATATAGTGTTGGCCCGGAATAAAAACAAGTCTGGAGGTCCGTGTGCGTTCAAACTTTTGGTTCCATGGGGGAGCAAACTGAATATAGTAAACCCACTTTATAATGCAGTAAGAATGTTTTAGGTGGCTAGTTAATGGCGGGAGATGAAGTCTTCGTCTAAAGCGTATAAATCAGACGCTTTAAGACCCTCTATGTGTCACCTACAGAGCCTCTGCTGTAATCTAGACGGGTGATCCTTTCGCACAATTTGCGTCCATAAGTGTACTCTCAGCTACAGCGGCACCCAAAAATAACTACAGCCTCAGGATTACCTGGGAATTTGGCCTATTTTAAGCAAATCACATTTTCTGGCAAGTCAAGATACTTCATTTTATTAAATACTGTTTTCCAATTCGACGTGTTCGTCGACTTTGATTAATTGCACACTTAACCAAATTGCTCTTTTCCTTGGCCTCGAGCTGATGGTGATGGTGTTTTCCTTCCCTCCTTTTATATTAGGGACATGTGGAAGGCAACTAATGGGATGTGAAAAACATGCAAATGAATATCCTGGGAGACTTTTTGAAGGCGAGCAGAAAGAGCTATAACTTGCTACAGACTCTAAAGCCCACAGTGACAATAACAAATGATAACAAATTAGTGCGCCTCCTATATTAACAATAAAAGCTCAGCTGTGGCATCCTTTCGGTGCAAGTCTGCCGTCCGACCAGGTGATATAGGAGCCGAGGTAGTGCCTAGTTGCCCAAACCTAAACAAATGAAACCGAAGAGCTCTGCTTGGGTTTTAAAACGTACGGCGCAGTCGGCGGCTTCGTGCTTTACCCATTGAGCTACCTCATACACTGAAGTAACTGAACACGGGCACTCAGTTTTCCATTCTTCCCTACATAACGGACCGTGGCACACTAAGCCCGTCTCCCCATTGGCATCAAGCCTATTTTGTGACTATCACATTTTAACGTATATTGAAAGCAAAGTACGCTGTAGTCCATTGACGTTTGATGGGTGACGATGAATTGTCCTCACCCGCTGTAACTTTTACATACGGCCCAGGCTACATGCCACATTTTACTGATTTCAGTACCTCACTTCTCTCGGGTTGAGTAATATCCATCCACTGAAAGGCTGTCACGACATACAGACCAGTTCAGATTCTGAGCGCCTGCTGGTAACGGACAAATTTTCGCCATCGTACTTTCCGTACTAACTTCACATTAACATTTCACTCTCTCCCTTCATACGTATTCCTTCTGGGAAGCCGCACGGTTGAACCCGAGCCCAATTTCCTGATTACGGCTTGCAGACATCTGCTGTAACCAGTCTGGCAGTAGCGATGGGGGTAGCCACTGTGATGTTTGCTGGTAGCCTGGAGTCAGTAGCACCGCATCGAAAGCAACAGCCGACGACGATGCTGCATAGATCCCGGATTGACAGGGAACTGCTCACCGAGGAGATCGGATGGAGAAGCCAAACATTGAAAGCAGCAGCTCGGATGAAGTCTAACCACCAAGCACATGGTTTGGCCATGCCCACCAATGTCTGCGGTCGGCAGTATGTTCTATTTCTGAGTCCCCATTCAGGTCCTGCTGGCAGCAGGCATTCTGGTGCCGACTTTCACACCTTGTTGCTGACCAACTGTTTGACACCCTCTTAAACAATCACACACTCCGCTTGGTTGTGCAAAAGAGCCTCTTCGAGTGCGTCGACTGACTGATATGCGAGGCATGTGATCAACTCAATGAAGCTGGGGTGTGTGATCGGTTGATCTTCTCTGTACGAGTACACTCTTCAGGACGTCACCAGACGTACCTAATCAGTACCGGTCCGATGTTCCCACCGGACTTAGGCATTTCTTCAAAGATGCCAATCATAATAAAGTGAACAGTGTTAGACGTCCTCAGCCAGCAGCAGCTAGTGAAAAAATGCAGGACGTACGGCAGCACTACGAATTCAATGCACAACAGGTAAGCTAATGTCACGCTTACCTCACGGATTCGGCATTTCGGCCAAACCACTCTGGCCTTCTTGACATGAATGGAAATTGCGCCATTAGATAGACCACCGGGACAACTCCCCAGGTAGACATATTGGTCGGAGACCCCAATCGGCTCTTTGGAAAACCTGAGTCTGAGGTTCGGTCGTAAATGGCATTACAGCAACACTACACATTTTACAAGCTGTGTAGAGTATACCAGGTCATGGGGCAGAATTATACAGGTAACGTGGTACTGTTTTGTTTTGAGTGTGGTGAGATCCGAGAAGGGTATTTCTTTTACTTCTTTCACATACTCAAAATCTGCGAGCAAAACTTCCGGGAATATTTCAACCCCATAGACGTTAGATGTCTAGGGTGAGTCTTTCAAGATGATGCTGACGAAAACATCGAAGGAAAAGGAGAAGGAGGACAGCGTTGTTTGGCATTATTAGATGTGGCAAGCTTAGATTAGATTTACGCTGGTATGTGGGGAGTGGCACACAGCCACTTAGGAAAAGCAAAGAACTTATAGGGGTACTTTTACTCAGCAGATAAAACCATTGTGCCAAACGATCAACAACAGATGACAGCTTTTGCATCAAGAAGACCACTTTTGTTCTGGGAACGGCCTACTGTTTTAGGTTCTTCCGGATAGGTAGAATGAAACAGATGCATCATGTTGCAGAACGAAACTAAGCTTGAGTTGTAAGGATCTGTCCAAATGGGTCCGGTCAACACCCAACGACTGAGATCAGAAGGCATCTTAGATGCCACGGCCACTTTGCTAATGCAACGGTGCTTTTCACGCAGAGTTTTTCGTAACCATTTTTGAAGGTTCGGATGCCTGTTGATGTACACTTCTCTGTGGACACCTCCCTTCCAATCCACAGAGTGTCAGTAATCCTTGTCAGATAGGTAACCATAGATTCATTGCTTTGCTTGTAGTGAAATGAATGTTAGACAACACCCTCTTGTGTTTTTTCCTATGTTAGAGTTGATATTCCTCACTCAATTTCTCCTTTCGACGGATGAAAAGGGTTGAAAATATGTGCGCCCGAATGTGCTTTCTGCAAAGTGTGTGTTAGAGAAAGTTAGTTAGCTGTTTTTTGAATATCCGGTTTATGTTTCCAATAACCGGTCTTGCGAAAGAATTGTTCAAGCATCTTTTTGATTTGCCACCTCACTGACGCCTGCATTTCTCTGGCTACCTCTTCAAATTAGAGTAGAGTAGAGTACGGCTTTTTAACTTGGCAAAACCTCCTTCATCCGTTTCTCCAGGAAGTCAGCAAAGAGATAGGCATAAGGTACACTGCCTTGGCTGCAGAATTGCCCAAAGGTGCTTCTTTGGGGAAAGCCGTAAGAGTGAATGCAAGTAATGAATGCCAGATTGTTGTGGCAGCCCAATGTAACGGTAGCATAAAAGCCGAAGGCAAAGGCAAGAAGGAAGCTGCGAAGAACAAAGAAGCCGGGAAATTTATTCTCATTCCCATGTCGAGGTCATGACATAATCGGGACAACAAGTTCTCACCGGTTGCCATGTACAAAAATCAGAGAAGATTCAATTGGGATGCTGTTCGTACAGAAAATCAACCGGAAGGGGCATTAGCGTAAAATTCCGGGGGCATGGTACCCGGGTGAGAAAGCTATCGACAAAAACACTATGATCAACATCTCTATTAAACCCTCAACAAGAGGAAGCTGCAAGGCTTACGAGCCCGAAAGTGCACAAAAGGCCAGTGTAAAAGCCAAGAAAGCCGATAAGTGCACAAAACGCTTGGGAAATATCAAAATCAAGGGAGCGCGCATCTAGGCCGAAATCAGAAGTTCCAACAAATTATCAAATAGAGATTTCAGCATACGACGATAGACCCCATTAACAGGTCAAAAGCAAAAAAAATAGAAACGGCAGACGGACCAATCAAACCGCGAAAGAACAGTTCTAAAATTCGAAGGTATCTAATCAACCAATTGAATGGCGTGAAGACTGGCGGGAAAGCAAAGCACGGGGAAAAGAGAATGACCTGGGCAAAATAAAAGAACAGAACCACCAAAATGGAGCTGCCCTGGGAAAAAACAAGGTCTGAGTTAATGGAACCAAAAAGCAGGCCCAATCATGGAATGGCCAGTTAAATTAAGTGCAAGACAATTCTGAAACAACCAGTCACGTTGCAGGTACTGAGCAAACATCACATTGACTGGGCAAGTGTGCGACGACCATGCTTCGGATCAAAAGAATGTAGATCCCGCCTAGCGCGAAACTAAAATCACAAAGTCAGGTGCTGAAAAATATTTTTTGGACACCGGCCTGCCCGTGGCGCTTTTAAGCCATTATTGCACACCAATCAATCACTTATTTAGAGAGCTCCCTCAGTAGCTGCACTCACCCTCCCTCTGACTCTCCCCCTTGATTAGGCTTTCTGGACGTCGGAGCCTGCCACTACCAGTTCCACGATGGCTCTCTACTTCCAGATGCTCGACTCATAGCTTGAAAGCAACGACACTTCTGTTGACCTCACCATAACTTACAGCCATCTCATATTTAACCATATTAGCACCCTCGCGCAACCTGGGGGCTTAATCCTCAGGCACTGAATTCCAGCACTCGTGCTCATGGTTGTAAACGGGTTCTGCTGTGATCTCCAGTATCAGGCTGTAGTTTGAAGGTTTCGTACATTTGATAAGTGAGGATAATGCCACCACTCTCGTCATCCCCTAAGCGATCGTTAGACCTCGAATCCCCATCACACATTCCATCATTGTGTAGAAAAAGACGCTTCGCTGCCGAAGGGCCTAGCATTCAGTCCCATCGCTCTTCAAAGTCGATCAACGGAGCACTGCGAGTCAATTCAAACTGTTCGGCAGTACTAACCGGTATCTTCCCGTCCCACTCAGAAGCCCCCTCGCCCACCCCTACCAAAAGAATCTCGGATTCAGACAGACCCGGCTAATCTCAGAGCCCGTGTGAATGAGAGGGGAAGCGAACCAGCTTCCTTCTGGAGCATACAGCTAAATGATTGCCTTCTGACTACTGCCGCAACATGTGATCCGCTAAACTTTGAAAAAGCATCCATTCTCATTGACGCACCTGCCTCTGAGATTTGTCAGCGTTCGGAGTGCCGTCACCAGGTTTAATATACAGTGCCCGTGATCGCTTCCCGCTCAAGCCCACAAAAACTGCTCTCCTGACGGCACGCAACATGCTTGACATCGTATTCACAGTTTGACACTCCGAAAGTCGAAAGCGTCCTTGCGTCGCCCAATATTAATGTAATTCAGAGATGAAAACGAAGCCGTACGCCTACTGGCACCTCAGGCCATCCTCTCCTCTACTCCAGAGGTGCAAACAGTAAAAGTTAAAACTGCTCGCACTCGACTGCAAAGATAGCTTACTCGAACTTCACCATCCAACTCCCCCAAAATCGATTACTGAAATCTGCTTAACCGACTTCTCTTTAATTCACCCACCTGCAGCAGCCAATACTCCCGGCTTCACTCAGTCGCAGGATTCACATGCGGCCAAAGGCAACTACGCAAGCCGGATCGCCGTTGACGAATGTGCGCGCAGTAGCCGAGGACCCCCCGATTCAAATGACAGCGTTGTGAGTCTGCCGCTCTACTCGGCCTCTAATTCAGTCGCATCGGTTTCTGTTGAACCCCCAACCGTCCTCGACAACACTAAAGCCGGTCACAGGCTAGTCGGGCCTCCGACCGCCGCCAATGATACCGGATTTGACGTGTGAACCCCATATTTCCAAAACTCCGTCAATGATCCTTTAAACTCGCAAAATTATGGCGTTGACTCGTGCCACCTCATTGCACAAACCTGCCTGTCGGCTCCAGACCCACACCCTACGCTCATGACAGTGAGCTCCCCACTTCTACCCCTTGGCACCAATCCATGTCATCTCTGTCCTCCATCACGCCAAAAAGATTGGCCGCTGATCTAAAAGATACGGTACATCATCAGCCAAGACATGAGGCTGCAGTCGAGGATGACAGCACCGGTTCGTCCTCCAGACCTTCTGACCTAATGACACTTCGTGCCTCTCCACCAAAGTGCTTCCTTGGGCTCAAACATCCGCTGACAAAGTCTCTTATCGTAACGCCTTCTCCCACACTAACTCCCTGAGTTCCTGCTCTTCGCCCTTTGTCTAAAAACCCAGCTATACCCCGAATTCTGCATGAGCAAAGCCGTGGCCCCCCAAACCGTGAAACTTATATCCTCAGCGGGATCTCTCAACCACAACTACTATTACCTTACCTCAGTCCCCGTCAAGTTCCGTCCCCTAGTAACCCGCGTATTATCCGCCTGGGATCCCTTTTCGGCAACCGCCTACTCAACCACGGCCCCGGCCCTTTCCGAAGCCACGTGAAGCTCCACCTCCATGACCTTTAACTGCATGGCGTCTTCCAATTCCAAAGCACCCTCCACTACAACCAACGCAGAGGATTTGTGTTCACCCCCAATGGAGCCCATTCCCCTCAGAGAGTTTGATTACACCACTGGCTTCCTCGCTGCATTATGTTCCCTCCCCTTATCTTGCATCTCTTGCTACAAGCCCCTTATTTCATCTCCTCCAGTCAGCCCAGTTTGGCTACCCGCCCCCCGCGATTCGGTGCTGAAGGCACCACAAGACAAATCCTCCTGTCCTCTTAGCGCCTTCGTCATACCCTCTCATTCGCTCTTACTTAAACACCGCACCAGCCCATCCATCTTGCGTGGCCTAAATCCCGCTTTTTCTTTTCAACTGCCGCATATGATACCATCCTCTGATGCTGTTGATAACACAGTTATAAACGAACACTAGATTCGGCCTGTAACTCGCTTTCCACGGAGCCCCGCTGTCTGCACCTCCACCCAAACGCTTTTTCCACACCAATCAGGATACGTCTGAACATCTTGTTCTCATACATCTTTAACTGGTCCTACCTTGCCGACCCGTTTGAGAACTCCTGATTCTCCCGTCCCTATTCCATTCCATACTGACCTCCCCAGGTCTATAAAAATTTTACTAGCCACCCTACCCACCTCCTCTGATCCCGCGGGTAATGTTTCTGTCCTCCCGATCAACACTCGCCCTTTTTTTACCCAAATTGCACTACCTCCAAGCTATCTCCTCTATAGCTTGTGCAACCTTCATATGCATCACTGAGACGAGGCTCTGTTCTTGTACGCCTGATGCCTTTATCTCCCTTCTGGGGGACACTGCCTTCCGATCCGATCGTTCCCACCACCGTAATAGCGGCTGCCTCATAAGCTCCAGAAGTGAAATGGACGTCTTTCGTATTGACGATCCACTACTGGCGGACACTCTAGATTCTGTTTTGCTTTCTGCCTGTCGGGCTAACCCACCGCTCATCCTCGAATGTTTATACACGGCTTCTCCGCACTCCACTAGCTCAATTAAAACGAATATCCACGCTTCCTTCCCATACCCAAGCTCTACCTCACCCAAACATATTAATCCTTGGTGATCTCAACCTTCCTGAGATCTCCTGGTCCGAACAAAAATCCCCTTTGCGCCTTTCACCTCTGCTTGCCCAACTTGCTGTCAAAAGCTGGTCCCAGCTTGTAAGGCATCCAACACGCGGTCCCCACACCCTGGATATTGCCCTTGTCAACGGTTATCTGTGTCCCACCACTCCAGTTGGCCCGAAGTTAAATGATAGCGGCCACCGTATTGCCACTTGCAGCTGGACGAGTACTCACCCTTCTTCTACTCCTCTCTTCTCAAGCTCCTTCATCCTTGAAGCCTTTGCATTCTCGTTGAGTCACAAAACATTGAACGAGTACTTTCTTGTGACACGCAAAGCGCGGCCAACCTTTTTACGGCAATGTTCTGTCATCACTATGCCTAGTTGCTCCCAGAAGAGCTTCCTATGTTTCTGGTTGTCGTCCAGCAAGACGATTATCCGCTCTAGGATATAAACTTAGGGAGTACCGTAGGCTCTTCCGTGAATATCATGATTTTTCCTCCTTATTCTAATTAATGAACTCATGACTGAGATGGCCACTAGCAAACTAGCTCTTGAAATGTGCGAGGTGTCAACTATCATAGCCCATTTAATTCAATCCATGATGCTGGGGCGCCTCTTTCACAGGCGTCGCTTCCCAAATTCATGTGTAATTCCGGGTATTGTGGCCGCTGACGGAAAGCCCCTTTCTGACCCTGCTGATATCGTAGAATCCCTAAACTGTTGCTTCGTCAGCTGCTATGTTCCCTCCTCATAGACTGTCTAATCATTGCTCCCCACCTGGTTCCGAAATGGCCACATCTGTTGATGAGGCAAACCTCACCCTCTTCACACTCTCAGTTACTTTGTATGACTTAACTTCCTCACTCGTCCGTTTTAGAGACTATAATTTCTCAGGCACCGACGTCATCCCTTTGCTCATTCTGCAAGCTGGTGGCCCTCATTCCTAATCTCTTCCATATCTCCATTATCACTGGCACATTTCCAAGTCAGTGGAAGCACTATACCCTTGTTCCACACTATTAGTCAGATCCACAAACTGCTCCAGCTAGCCATCGTGGCATCCAGCATACCTGCTTGCTCTTCCGTACCCTAGAGCGCCTTATTAAAGCCCCTGTCATGGATTACCCGCTCACCACCAAGACCCTTTACAATCGGCAGCACGGGTTTATGGCATGGAGGTCAGCTTACACATGCCAGGTTAATTTCTTTTAATCATATTTCGTCCCCTTAAGATGCCGGTCGGTGTTTTATTCTTATCCATCTTGATATCCGCAAGGTGTTTGACCACGCCCCCCACGGTGCACTACTCAACAAATTTCAATCGACGGGGATAGGTGGCCAGCTACTGCGCTGGTTCCTTTCTTACATCACTGGAGGAACCCAAGTCAACAAGATCGGGGATCTTCCCTCATCAGTTCTTCCCATCACAAGCGGCGTTATCCAGGGTAGCGTGCTTGGCCTTTTACTGTTCTATACATTAATAACTTCACCGATTCGATGGCCCATGGATCCTCTTTTCTGTTCGCTGATGACATTAAGATAGCTTACACGTTTAAGGCCAATGACTCTGTTTCTACTCTTGCTAACATTTAGTGTCATCTGAATTCTTTATTCCTCTGGTCCTATAACTCCTGTCTTTCTTTCGCCACTCCAAAATGCCAAGCCCTCTCAAATCGATTCCAGATTCCTCTTGGGATGCTCATTCCTAATTAACTCTCGACTCCTGCTCTTCCCAAAGTGAGAGATCTAGATCCTAGGTATTCCTGTGCGTTTAGTTTTTCCCAACATGCATTGTACAGAATGGGTTAAGCCCACAAGCTCCACGCTTTCAATTGCCGATCTTTACACAATACATCATGTTTAATTGCCATCTTTAAGCAGTTTGTGAGACTCCTTCTAGAATCTAGCCTCGAATTTTTTCATAGTACTCTCAGGCTTGCCGGAATGCCGTAGAGAATTTGCAGCGCTGGCATGCCAAGTCCTTCTTTCTGGTGTCCTTTACATTACCATATCGTCTTCGCTGTCTGTCACTTGTGCTGCATCCTTTACGGCTGATGAACATTAGGTTGAACCCAGGCTAGCTGCATCGCCTTATCTACCTACAGGTTTACATAACTGACTGTCGCCTTGAATTTTCTTCTTCCCGCCCATTGTCAACCTGTCGAACTGTCTTCAGACAAGACTTTTTCCTTTGCCTGTATTCTAAACTACAAAAAACAAAACAAAAAACAAGTATTATACCACCTCATGTAGGCTTTCAAAAGACCCTGATTTCTTACCTTTCTATTGAGGTAGTCGGGCGTCTTTTCGCGCCACAGATTTCACTGGACACTTGGAAATTGCAGCGGTCGCCCAAGCTTATTAGCGCATACACGTCCACGGTCTCCCTCGCGCCTTGTTTTGTCCCACATGTCACAACTTGCATGACGAAACAATACCGTGACATGAAGCCGAACTTTGGTCAAAAACGGGCTCTGTGAACTCGTTAAGGACACAATGTGTCTTCACATTGTCGTTTTTAACGTTATACTCAACATATATGAGAACAGAACACACAACACGGTACACGCACAACACAGAACACAGAACACAGTCGACAAAACACACTCGCGCGCGCAGGGAGCAAGGAGTCAGCCAAGCACTCCAAGTCAAATGATTTCCACAAGTCACCACGGACAACTACGGAACACGTGTAGCAGATATACTGCAGAGAAGATAAGTCCCGCGTCGGGAGTTTCACTCAGGAACTCTCAATAGTTGTCCCCAAACGATAAGTCACTTTTTTGGCTTATTTTACTCCTTGCGTTTTATTTATTTTTATCAAGTGCACCTCACTATTGTGTTCGTTATCACTCTGGTAAAACAGACTTTTTTGGTGATTGTTACTTTCTGGTAATCACCTAAACGCCAACCAGATCACTAACAAAATAAGCCCTAAGCCATTCTAATTTGCGCTCTCACCCCAACTGTCATACTATTTGGTCCTAGCATGTACGCTCACCAGCTTAAAACCCTAGAGTTTACTCACACGTGAGACAACTACCCTCTAAGTGTTCCTGTCCGTAAATCACCGCCTTGTCTATGTCTTATGCAAACTTTTACTTCCTGGGGCCATATTTGCATCTGCTCTCTGAAGCGTAGTTGCGTTGCAGACAGTGTCTAGCGCCTGCCGGCGTAACTGTTTTCATGCCCGTCCCCACTGACCTCATTGTATTTCCTTACCTCCGGTCTTATGCTTCTGTGCCCAGCCAACTTACTCCCTGTTCTTTCAAGCCTGGTCCCATCCCTGAATAGCTCTGTCAGCTCTATTTAATGTCTGGTGCTTTACTTTGACCGGATTTAACTAATCTTAACCTTATTTTTCACAACCTTTTCGCATTCTCTGATCACGCGGGGTGCATGCACATCATGTAGTGGATCTGAAGTTGTGCAACGAATGAAGTGCTTGTTTGCTTCCACAGCCCACCCTTTCACACACACATAGCACTGTGGTGCGCTTCTACCTGAAATGGTGGTTCACATCAATGCTTGGTCGTCGTTTAGCCATAGTACACAGGCTCTTAAAATCTTTATTCTACTCCCATGGCCTAAAAATAGCTGCTGTTTCATTTGCCTCCACAACTTGCCTCTTACAATGGCTGTTCGCTGTTTGCTTGTTCGAAATGACTGAGCTGTTTCACTGGCGTGGCTTTTTCCCCGACCGGATAAACTATCTGTTAGTCGGAGTTATTTATTAATGCACAAACTGCAATTATGACTGGTTGGTGGCTTGTCAACCCGCAGATCTGGTAGCATGCACGAGGGATGAAAACCTCATGTGGTGGACGGGTACACCCTGCAGGGAGGGTCGCCCTGTTACGTTGCACCATGGTACGTTCATATATTTGCCACCCCTCCGGTAGCACGGGCGCATCGCCATTCGCCAGTGGTGCTGAGCCTGGCCTTTAATTCAGGAAATCCATAAGAGAGCATCGTTGTTGTCTGTATGTGGCTGGATTGGACTTGTCCCGGCTGTCATTTGTCTGACAACACCAAGATATACAAGCAAATGACAGCTGTCCTTTCGTTTGATTTTAAAGCAACTATATGCATAGGGTAGCCCGGAAGCACTCTGCAAGCCTCACGGCTATCATTGACGTGCAAGGCGTTGCCATCTTCGTCTTAGTTGGGGTTGCACCACCCCAAGTCTACCTCATCATCCAGACAACGCACACGTTCTTCCCTCTTCTGTGAAGAGATCATATACTTATAAAATATAAATTTCTCGTTATGCTCTGAATACGAAAAGTCACAGCTAGCGCCTAATTGATGTTTTTGCAATACACCTTTCGTTTCTTGTAGCCTGCAGCAGTGATTCGGTGGCTAACGACCCAT
Source organism: Opisthorchis felineus (assembly GCA_004794785.1). NCBI lineage: Eukaryota > Metazoa > Platyhelminthes > Trematoda > Opisthorchiida > Opisthorchiidae > Opisthorchis > Opisthorchis felineus. The sequence continues at coordinate 845,123 of SJOL01007764.1, read as the reverse complement.
GCTGTTAACTTCCTGTTAGGTTCACGTAGTAGATTCCATTTGAACTACGGTTCTTATCCAGTACCCCGGAGGCTGTTATGCAACCGCTTGTTATTTGTCTGCTATCCCGGTTTACATCACCCGCCTCTTTGCATAAAGGGGACCCCATGATTGGCTTCTTTAGCTGAGCTAGCGCCGTGTAATTTCACCATGTAATCGCCCGTTCCAGCTAGTCCAACGGCTAGCCCCATCGGCTATGTCCTTACCTTAAAATTAGGCATCTAATCTGGCCTTGGCCTTGCGCCTCCGGATTGACGCTCAGTGCAAAAACGAGGCAAAACTCTTACCACCAATGATAGTCTCTTGCATCGCTATCTGAAGGTACTACATACACGCCGAGCAAAAGCCGACTAATAGTGAGTTGATGTGTCCTCACACTGCATCGGCAAACCCAGCTAGTGCTTGGTTTCTAAGTCAGCAAACAAAATCCACCCTTTTCTGGGTTCATTTGGCTTGCTGCCATCCCCTTTTAGATTTTTTTTCATTGGACACCGTCTTATTTGATGCTTCTTGGCACTCACCAAACGCAACTGCTCTCATTTTATTCCTTCCTCATTACCCCCTTCCTAGGCTTCAAACTTCGGCTATAATTGCTCCAAACGCCCCGTACAACTGTTATCCTTTCAAAATGGCTAGTCTCCGGTCTATACCCATGTGGTTCTCCTACTGAATCGAAATTATCCGTGACTATACATCGGCCTGACTCTATCTGTGTAAATCCCCTCGTCTAACCCAGGTCCAGCTGCCACGGAAATGCGTATCCCGTCCGATTGCGGAAACACTGATGACCGTTACGGGACTGTCCGGAAACCGAAGTATGTCAGTGCGACGATGATATGGCACTACCGTACCCAGTCTGATAGCACTCCCGCATCTATTTTCTTGCTACCCTCGACCACCACCTGTTGCACACTCGAGCTTGTAATTGCAACTACCAGCGGCGCCTTTGAGACGAGTTAATTCCAACCCGCTGGACCTTCAGTTCGGATTTAATGAACCTGGTTTCCTGCTGCAATTTCGGTTTGCCTCTTCCACAAGTTCAATTTCATTTACGGTGTTCATTTGGCTCTATGCATTGGCGCTATTTCCCCATCAAAAGTATTCTTTCCACCTGACTTCCCTACACCACTGACACCAGTGAGTGTACTTAGTCCCAATGTTACCCATGTCTTTGAGGTGAAGCTTGCCAATTTTCTCCACTTTGAATTCTTCCATCTCCGTCTCCATCTTCGCTTTCAAGGACCCCGGCCATTTACTCAACCGTCCAAGGTCACTCATGGCGAGCAATAATTTCCAGTTCTAGTCCGTGTCAGCTGGCTTCATCATTGAACTAGTCGTACCTCGTGCCCATTGTCCCAGTCTTATGAGTTCCCACAACTGCGGTGAATTTTCATGTAATAAGCGTACGTCGTTTGTTGTAGCTTCCTCCTGCCACGTTCAGGTTGTAACGACCCGGTCATGCCTCACTCGGCACGTTCCCTACAATTTGGGAAATAAACCTATTACCATTTTTACGCAAAATATGGGCCAATCGGCAACGCGTGTTTTGGCCCAGAGATTCACGCCCGAATATTAGGCTTCCGGCATGATCCTGCGAAAATCCAGTGATTGTTCTACAAATGCACATACAGAAGTACAATTCTGTTCTTTGAAATTGCTGTTTATAAATACGCTTCCTTTTGATATATCACAATGCGGTGAACAGCCTTTGAATGATCAATTTATGAGTACCAAACCACGAAACCCTCGTGTTCTGAACCGTCGGTCTTGGCGTCTATGTCGAGCATGTATTTCAACAGTGGTTCTACGTATTCTTCAGGAGCATGTTCCCTCGGAATAGTTGTAAATAATCTGGCCAGGGCAGAGCATAAATGATGTCTTATCTCTGAATAATGCCAGCTAAGTTTTACCCAACATCATGATGACACTAAGGTGGAAAAATCAGTTCTTCATCTGCAAAAGATAAATGGGGATCATAACTCGTGGACCGAAACGCAGATTTAGCTCGAGTGAAATTCACAAGTACAGAATTTGTGTTTACTGCACACCAAGCTTTAAGGTTTTTTGGATCAATATACAGGATCAAGTCTCTTGGTGAGCCTCCCCGAGCCGGGTTCGCTCTTTTTATTCAGATTCTCCAGTCCATCAAAATGTCACAAGCAAAACTGGGTGCAACATTGCTTTTTCTGCCCCCACTGTTGGGTAGTAAGCTAGCCAGCACACGGACTCGGTTGAAAAGGCTTATGAAAGTTATTTGACTTGGGTCCCAGAGGAGAGAGCCAGAGAAAAGTTATTCCAGTACTCGTCGCTGGAAGTGAGAAATTTCGCCACCTAATGAAAGGCCAATCACTCAAAGTAAACAAAAATTATTTAAACGAAGCTGTGAAGTTTTCGAAATTCAAAATTTACGGAGAGGTGGTCTAACTTAATTGCACGTTCCAGTGATATGTTGTTCGTATAATTTACTTCACGTTAGCAAACCGTCAAAGCCACTGACCACCGCCGGTTCGCGTGTGGTTACCAGTTTACGAGATGCAGCATGAAATCCAGTCTAAGCATATCTTAACATTCTTCGGTGATCTTCAAATTAGGGAAAAATATACAGAATATCCGATACAAATTTCACCAAGCTGGATATTTGATTACCGTACGCATGCGTTATACTCATCACACGTAGCAAATCAGGTGAGTTTTCCTAGCGAACTTCGGCACAATACTGTTTCCTGAGGAGCTCGCCTTCAAGTCAGTATGATGATAATGATGATAATGAAAGGCAGCTTGATGCACTGTGCAGTAGTGATGCAAGTATGCTCCTCTGTGCATGATCCCTATCCTCATTTATGCGCGACTAGTCAGTAGATAATGCAGCGTTTTCAGAGATCTGCATGTATATTACCAACACAACGATATCTTTCTCAATGTACATAATGATGCCACTTGGCTGGAATACGTCATAAAGCGCAACGAAATGTCAGAAAATAAGGCCAGCCACTACTCTTCGTTGTCATAACAGTACGGCTTGTAGTTTACTTTGACTACTTATCGCAACTGTTAGGCTCATACCCGCGCGCAACGCTGGTTATGAAGGCTTAGCTATGCATGATTGTCCAATCCCGTGACTAACGACGCCCGTCTATAATAACAACTGTACGCGTTTTCGTTTAGCATGGCTATTAGTGTCAACTGCCAGGCCAATATCTGTGTGTGCGCCCCCGGCGACGAGGCATCGACTACGCATGTTACACTAACCCTACGACCAATGGCGGTCCTTCATACTCAAGCATGTTGTCCATCTGGAATGCCCATGCTTAAAAAATACACAACCTCCACCGGCGAATCATATGTTCATATTTTTTAGTTGCATGGGTTCAAACGTGATGCATAGCCACTCCAGTTATCGTTTTCCTGGACTCATTTTCGGCTGACAGGGCTTCTGAAATAGTGTGTGATCAGTTGTATATCGTTGGAAAAATTGTTTGGACGACATACTGTTATAGAGAGCATCTCACTGCTTGCTCAGTCAGTTCCATTGACGATAATGGAAGATCCGTGTGTACACCGACGTTGCAATTTCAAGATTCAGCGCTCGTACACGTTACTGGATGTAGAGAAGTTAAAGAGGCGTGTATACATGAGAGTCATAAGCTACAGTGGTATGGGTATGATCACTAAAATTCAGAAACCTCACGGGTCTTGGTGTTTGGTCAGACACTTGATGTCAAGTCTGCTCCTTAAGAGCATTATGTGCTTATTTGCTTCACATCTGTTTGCCGTCACCGATACCCCATAGCGTAATAAAATCAGAATCCCCCTTGTCCTCAACATAGCTTGTAAATGCACCATACGTAACCACAGTAGCACTCTCACTTACTTTGAATTCCGTTCCTGAACACCACTGATCAGCTACGGCATTTGCGTCTGTAAACCGAAACTTTTGCGATCTTTACCATTCAGTCACAGCTAAAAAGCTTTCAGATGTCAGGCGCATCTAACACGCCGAAAGCCGCTCGCTATTTCAGGTTACCCTGCGGCTGTGTTTCACGTCTGTCCTATGGGTTTTGGCCCCTTCACACTCATCCTTCATGCCAACGTATTGCCAAGCATCATCAATTCCACAATCGTGTAAACTATCCAAATACATAGGCGACTAAAGAGGCCACTCCCGATGCAATTTAACTGCGTCTGGTGAAGACGATAATGATGTAACTGGGAACTGCCTTATCTCATTACCGTGGGAGGAAACATCCTTCCACACACATCCAACTATTATACACCTTCACAATGCCGCCACTCTCGCCATTGTCCTCTAAGCTGTCGACGGACCCTGATTTCCGATTAATCAGTCCTACTATGTGCTTTGCTCGCCCGTCCACATTTGTGCCACCTGGTCAGTCTTTCCTTCAGGCACCAAACCCCCAAAATTGACCAAATATTTCAGCACTACGTTTTCCAATCTCGCACCCACTCGTCGCGACGTTTCTAACGGTTGCGCGGTTGACAACTCTCCATTTAATTGCATGACATCCAAAACCCACCCTAATCTATACTCAGCCTCATACTCCACCCTCTGCTGTAGGTTCAGACATTATTTGCCATCATTCACTGTGATACCCTATGTTAGCTAAACCCTGACCGACCCTAAACACAAGCCTAGTTAACCGTGCTTCATGCACCACCACTCCTTCCCTCAAATTCTCACAGTGTCAAAACATAGTTGGTGATTTTCACAACTTTCTAGCTAAAATGACTGGCTCGGCGGTGAAAATGTCAATAATTTTATCATCATTCACAGAGGAGAAAGCAGCCTATTTGCCGAAGACATATAGCACGCATTCTAGGTAATCATCTTATAAATTCAAAACATCAATTACAGCAGATTAAAAATGCTGTCTCACGTGTGATTTAACGGAGACCCACAAAATGCACTTGGCGTAACGCCTTCGACGCATTTCAATTTTGCAAAGACTCTACCCATTTTCCTAGGTTGAAACTGCGCTTCCCTGAGGTCACCTAATCGTTCAAAAATGCAACACGACCACGGACTTCAAGTTTTTCTACGATCCCTTGTCCCTGCATTGTTTGATCCATCAGTTCATCTAGACTCCAGGATTCATTGGCACCTTTTTGCACAGCACGTTTTGTCGAAAAGCCATCCATATTCCCATTTGGTACGCTGTTTTGACCGCAGGCCCTAAATGTCAGCTTGTATTCATTTGCAGCTCCCTGACGAGACGAGTGTAAATGGTTGAAAATGAGGAACCAGAACATCAGATCTGGTGAAGCAGCAGAGTTGGCGTCATCAAGCCGGTCAAGTTGGACTAAAACCTAAAACCACCGCTGAGGCCTCCTGGCCTTGGACTGTTGGGCTCATGGCCAGGGTCACAAAAAGCGTAAGTGTGGATGATGGAGTAGAGGGATTAGCAAAGCGCATGGATGATAACAGGAACTTCAGGATCATGGTGTACAGTGAAACTGCAGAGACTCACTGGTGTCGCTGTTGTGGAGCCGGGCATAACAGTTCCTTGGAAGAGTGAGATGGTGCCAACACACGAGCCTGAACGGGAGATGTATAGAAAATTTTTGATTTTTGTTAGGAGCACAGACTGAAAATCCACCGAAATGGTTCTTGAAGGTGACGAGTTTCAATGGTAAAAAGACAGGGTATCTTCACACGTGTTTCATGTATTAGTATTCGAAGCCGATGTAGCTGAGCAAACCCCATGATAGTCACTTCGCTCTTGACTTCTGTCCGGTAAAATTTGATAGCTTATATTTAAATAGGGTTCTGACATGGGCTGTATAGAGAGCCCGGAAGTCCACGCGCGTAATACAAGGTAATTGCGCTGATTCGTTCGAAAAGCAGCGAATTACCGTGGGTGGATTTTTTGTGCAGCACTGCAAAAGACATGCTTGAAGCAGGCCAGATGACGGGATTTTTGGTCTGTGCTCCCAACAAAAATCAAAAATTTTCTATACATCTCCCGTTCAGGCTCGTGTGTTGGCACCATCTCACTCTTCCAAGGAACTGTTATGCCCGGCTCCACAACAGCGACACCAGTGAGTCTCTGCAGTTTCACTGTACACCATGATCCTGAAGTTCCTGTTATCATCCATGCGCTTTGCTAATCCCTCCACTCCATCATCCACACTTACGCTTTTTGTGACCCTGGCCATGAGCCCAACAGTCCAAGGCCAGGAGGCCTCAGCGGTGGTTTTAGGTTTTAGTCCAACTTGACCGGCTTGATGACGCCAACTCTGCTGCTTCACCAGATCTGATGTTCTGGTTCCTCATTTTCAACCATTTACACTCTTCTTGTCATGCGTCAAACGGGAAGCCTCTTGTTTTATCCTCCCTCGCTTTTTTGCCCGCCAACTTCAAATCCTTCCGACCTGATCTTGCTCGATGTTCTCCCCAAAAAAGCATAGTAACTGTGCCTCCCAGCCCGTGCCGGTTTAGTGATGACCACGTCCGCATCAGATAACGCCCCCCGCCTATGACGCTGTCCCTTTACCCAAGACCCCTGTACCCACAATCCCCGCCAGTCGTGCCTTTATTCGGACTGTAACCTGATGATCATGCCTGACGGCATGCCACCCACAAGTTGGGAATAAACATTATTATAGGTATATCACCCCCGGAAATTTATGCAGCACCAGCCGTGGGGAAAATCAATGCAAGTATTCTAGTCCTCGTCGTGGTGTGGAAACTTGCGTACTTCCGTGGTCCACTAGGCAAGATCAGGTGGTTTTAACTTGACAGCAAGATTTTATGACACCAGGTTCTTCCGTGTACAGAGGCATATGAAGCCTGCCGACTCTCCATGCTGGAAGTTGTTCAGCCTGTTCTCTACTACGCTAAGGCGTCAACACTTACCTGAGGGCCTGTGCTCGGTCTTCTGAGCCAAACGTCTTAATTCATCCTCCTGCACTGGGTGAGTCAGAGATAACAAACTGCTGCTTACTCCCTTTTATCATACTTACACGTATTCCACCTTTCAGCTGGCTTCGTCAGACACCACAGCTTTGTTAATTTAGCACCACCCGTGGTGTGGGTCTGTCCTTAAAAAGAGACCCGGACACATGAAGTCGAATTTTATTCCCCATAAGCCAGGGTGCTTAGATACCCCCAGTGTTTTCCCCTTAAGCAAACGGAAAACGGAGACTTTCCCGCCGGCAGATTGTTTCCTCCTCCGGGGAAAAAAACATAAATCACATGTTCTGGCAACCCTGTCTCCCTCTTCCGGCTTTAAGCGGCGCTTGTTCGGCGATAGTGAGGCTATTTGTGCTAGGCTTGCTTGGGCGGATGTTGCGTTGGGCCGTCCAGCAAAAACGGCCTTGCTCAGATGCTCGCTAATATTCCTGTTCACACTTTTCGCTTTGAAACAGCTCTAAAATAATCTTGAATACAGTACCGCAGCCTAAACCGACCTGCACATCTTCACCCTTCGGCATGTTTTCGCAACCCAGAATTCTACCCCAGAACAAAACGTTCCACAAAACATACCTATTGTAATTCACTGAATTTTACTGGGGATCTCACATATCTCAGATCCAATAATTTATTAAGGGGAACCCATATGTTTGATGGCCGCCACTTGGTGGGAGACAATGAGTTGTATTGCTCATGCCTTCCAGACCCACAGAAGCCATCTGGACCCGACATTATTCATACTCTGCTGTTGCAACAGCCAGCTGACGCTATTATCAGGCCACTGGAGAGTCGACGTCATTTCTCCCGGAAAAAGATGACTCCCTTGCGGGTGGAGGTCTCTAGTCGTCACTTCGACGTCAAAACGAGGCAGCATAGGACATCATCGGCGATATATTTTATTCGAGCTTACACGGGTAGTCGTCTGCACAGGGAGTGGTCTTGAACGACGTGCTTCTGGGTTTAGTTTTGAGACCGACGCTGTTCCTTGGACAAGCCAAGGGTCTGCCCGAGATGCTTCGGCCACAAACATTGGAGTAAGCGGGCGGCACAATGTTCGTGACGACAACAAACCAAATGTCTCGAAGGTTAACGCTAAACGTCTATATTTGAGGTCACAGGTTTGGCAGCTTTCTATCAGCTCAGAAAAATGCATCCACTTGCACATCGGTGGCGAATCAGGGTCAACTCGTTTCGCGTAAATGAGAATCTAACGAGATCTCTCGGCGCGAAAAAAAACTTGGATGGTGAGTTCGAAGACATCTGAACAACAAGCACATGGGAATCGAACTTGTGCGCAGGCCCGAGGAGTAGTGAGAGCCATTAAACCATAGTTCCCCAAGTTAACACCAGCAGCGTTCAAAACACGTAGGTGGTAATACCTGAAAGTTGAAGGCCCGAAGTGTGGGTTTTACGTATCGATGATTGCTGAGCAGAGCATTATTTTACACATCTAATGCGGAGCGGGTCCGAGCCGTCAATCTTGCTCCTGTCGTCACTCCGGATCACCAGTTTTTGTGCCGCCCTACCTGATGCGACGGCAGCGGAGAAAAACGGCGACAGCTTCAAGCGCATGCTATATGATAATCCGAAGGGGAGGCATGTCGGAATGGAAGTCGATAGTTTGACACCCCTTGTTAGTGTGAAGATGTGACACGAAAAAGCCTGCCGCTTCCATTTATAAAATGAATACTGGTTGGTGAATAAACCTTGATGATCCGGCCTGACTTGTGAACCCTGTGAATATTTTGCCTGCCAAGGGACGTACTGCAGAACGTCTGGTGACGTTATTTGTGCATGTTTGTTAAAAGATTCATTCCTGTTTCTTGGAGTACCATCGCCAAGGGTTCGGCCGAAAAATGTCCTTGCCTTGGCAAACCTAATGTTTAAAGCTGAGAACCCAAAGAGCGGTGCCGCATCCTTTTTAGCCTGTGCTTTTCAGATGAGAGAAAGTCCCTGAGCGACAAGAACAAGCCCGACCCGGAAATCATGGGCAAACGACATGATCCTGTGCATCTATCCATGAATCACCAAACTGATGCCGCTATTTTCAGCTCACATGTTGCCATCAGCAGCTCATATGGCTGTAACGCTGCTGAAGTACGTTTGTGAAAGTCCAGTAGGGAGAGGAGGTATGAGGAGACAAAACCACCCAGTCTGGCGTCGACGACCGGGGAGCTCGGATTATCTCTGACGCACCAGATTATGCAATGGGACAGCTAACAAGCTGGTAAGTTTTCAAGGAGGTTCCGGCGCTGTATTCGATCAGCTCATTTTCTGACCAATCAGGGACTGCCTCTTTCTGGTCCGTAGTGTAGTGGTTTGGCTACCCAAAAAGCTACTTTACCAGAAGTGTGTGGCAAAAGAATAAAAATAATGACGCTAGACTGAGTGCATAATAATAAAGAGATTCAAATGAAACAGACTCAATGAGAAAGGCTCCATTTATAATGGTTCGTCGTTGGCCTAGGCCAGCGAATAAATAATAACCCAATAATAATAATAAAAATAATAATGTTTATTCCCAACTAGTAGGTGGCATACCTTCAGGGATGATCAAAAATTCACAGTCAAAATAAGAGCATGACTGGCGGGGTTCGTGGGTACTGGGAATTCCGTGGAATAGGGACGGCGACATAAACAGTGGGCATTATCCGAAGTAGACTTGGTCACGCCTGAGGCGGCATGGGTAGGGAACAGAAATTACAA
>SJOL01007764.1:752558-794141 GCA_004794785.1 Opisthorchis felineus | reverse complement strand
TCCCCAGTCGGCACCACGAGAAGGTGGCTCACCTCGCCGACTGCTCCTCCTCCTCCTCCCACTGCTGCTACTACTTTCGGACTCAAAGGTAAGGCGGTACCATCAATTTGACATATTGAGAGAGCGCATACCCGTGTTCCTCACTAGAGTACCTCGTTCCGAACTTGGACCGAATACTCTTCTTGGGTAGTACTCATTTCGGCTTCAGGGTGACGGAAAACCATTTCGCAGTGCTGGATACGTTCGTACATTCCAGTGATAGGTCTGCATAATGGCAACCATGATCTAACTCCTTGTTGAATTTTTTTACTTTGAGGCTATCGTAAGAGGGAAAATAAACTGAGGTAGTTTATTTTGCAGAAATGTTCCTGTATTCCAGAAGTATATCTCCCCATCGTCTAGAGCTGCTGTTTTGAAGAGGTGCTAATGTGCAAACAGAATCCAGAGAAACGCATTGGATGGCTCTTTTGAGGAAGAAACTAGACCCATTCATTTTACTTATCCGTGGTGGATACATGGTTTTATTGAGTCATTCCGTGAATCAAATCCTGATTCTGGAATGTCTGATCAAGGTTAGACAGATTTCCTCTCAACATTTAGAGTTCACACCTTCTATTTACCATTTTGGACAAGTAGTATTTCTGGAGAGTGACTGTTAGTGTGGAACCGAGCAGTGCCACAATAAGCTATGTGCCCAAAGAGTGTTGAAAGTAGATCTTCCTCCTAGTAGTAGGACTAAAACGACGCTTCGATGCCGCCACCATTCGGTCCCTATGTATGACAGATAAAGGCATCGTTAATGGGTTGTCAGGTGAGTGGTGGTTAACCGTCGGACATCTTTTGAACAACAGAAAACGGACGGGGAGTGTGCTTAAGATAAACCCTGGAGTTGTGTTGGGGCGGGATTTTTCCTAATCACGCAGTGAAATGCAGGGAAAGAGACAGCTCATGCTCGGATGATAAAGTGTAGCGAAATGTACACGGAACCACATTCGATTATTTAGAGGACACGGGACGAGAAGCCACACAAATAACATAGAGTTAGAGCGAACTGCACAAGTAGCCACTAGTCCGAGTGTCAAACAATTGAAGATCATGAGTACCTCGGTTTTGTGAATAACTGAGAGAATAGTTCCATGTGGTGTCCGTCAGTTCTTACCTGATAGGCGGTAACCAAAGTAAAGTAGCGAGTTGAACTGGTGATTAACGATGCGCACGATCGATCCCGTCCATCCCGTATTCTATGTGTACGACAAATAGCATCTGATGTCATAACCACTTTATGGCTTACATCCACTACTCGCATGTTAGTATCTGAGCCTAGTGGATTCACCGGAGCAAGAGTTGATTTCCATTAGATTCAGTGAGTGGAGAAATTACGAGCGGTTTAGTTTAAAACGCTGATAAAACGCTGGTAAAACGCTGGTTTAAACGCTGGTACATACCGTACTTCGTAGCTGAGGTCAGGTACGGTCAGAGTGAACCGCAGCTTGCCTCATTGATGCTACTTATTTCCGACGCACTCTTGTGCCTGTAGACCTCAACGGAGAATGAAGGACCTTTGTGTACTTGTTATAAACATTCCAGAATGAAAATTCGGGGATTATTTGCGACTCTACTTCAACCAAGTGAATGATGCTTGCCTAATGTAAACTTGGTTACATTCAAAACCCATTGCTTAGTGTTAATAAAATTCGCCGTAAACAACGATGACCGTTTTTTAGATGAAATTTGGCCATTCACCGAATGCACCTCAGACGAGAGAGCTGGTGAATTTTCGGTCTTTTCTGCATTTGACTTTGATTAGAATTTAGAAGTCTAACACTAATCCGGCGTCAGAGATGAGGGTCTTAAATACCATTGGGACCTCAACGGACCAGCCAAAAAGTCACCTTTGAAGAGTGGTGTTCATGATGATGGTCCCCCTAAAAGGGGACAACTGTAAGTCGTCTTCCACGTCTTATCTAGTTAATCCTCTCGCGCACTCAGCTGACATTTGCTTTTATCCAACAACAAATTCATGGTACAGAGCAAACTGTGATTTTAATGAAGTTGGAAAATCCACTACATAGAGTTAACGTTGAGCTAACGGTCTCAAGCTTTTGTCCCGTACGGTGATCCCTGTCACCTGTTATTACTTCGGCATTGTTTGAACCGAAGCAATGAGCCTATGGGTCTGTGCCCGTGATTCAACTCCAAAACCCATGTAAGCAGCTTTGGACTGAGTTGTCAGCACAGTTTATTCTGATGGCCCCTTGGATTTTGAAAGAACCATGGTTATGAGCCGTATTGCACTTACTCAGTTGATTGGTGCTCCACTTATCCGCTCGCCACAGAGGATGACTACAAACTGAATCAGCTTGCACTAGTCCGTGTTTACCACCCCTCCTGTTAGCTTCAGCTAGATCCAATCACACATATCAACCAGAGTAATTAGGTTTCAATCACCTGCAGTGGAAAGCGCGGTGAGCTCGAGTAAACCCAGTCCTTATTGCCACCACCCCAACTGCAATTTGACTTGATTGTCTATCGATGCGGTAAACGGATCGCGGGAAACCCGATTGAAGCGGCCTACTAGCGTACCGTCTACTTGAGTGCAAGTCCATTTCAGGCCTGAATTGCTCGATTCAAGTTTTTGTTTCGGGTTGTACAAAGTATGGAAGCACTTATAATGTAGTGAATACATGAAAATGTTACGGTTGATTTTATACAGCCACAATGGTTTCCTTTTTTCAAAGGGACAACTTTATGTGTATCGCGTTCGTGCTTCATGGAGTAGAAATATCAGTTCTTTCCGGAATTCCATCGTATCTGGGTTTTTGTTATCTTGACTCAAATGTGTTGTTGCAAGCTATTGAACTGTGAATATGGGGTGCGAGCGGTTTCGCGCATGATGACTGTATTCGAAAAAAATACCCACTAATGAGCTAAGAAGGCCAGCACTAGGTTTACTGGATTTATTCCACCTGGGCTTATCTAGCACACCACACTACACGGTACTTTGCGCTTGTCAACTGTCCGACACGTATCGGTTGACCTTATTAACACAGTTTCTTGCATATGCTAGTACACTTTACACCTCACGGTTCTCTTAGCCTGAGCTCTGTGCACACGTGCGTGTGTGTGGGTCTGTGATTCGTTCATCGATCGATCAGAAAAACTGCAGGCACGACGTTGTCTTGACTCACCATAGACAGTCATTTAGGCCACGCTAAATAATTCAACTGCACATTGACTGAACTCATCCAGTATCTGTTATTGCATGCGAGTGGTTTGTTGTTACCTATTCTTTTTCTACAACTGGTTTCACTTTTCCCGGTTGGTTGATTGTGCTGCCAACTCTGACACACCCGCCACTGGTTACCGCCTCAAATTTCATTGCTCATTCACACTCTGTTTGAGCGGGAAGCGAGCGATTTCCCCAGACCGGCCTAGAAGACATCAGGAAATCCTAGTCAGTCGGTTGGCAGTATCAGTTTTTGTAGGTGGTGAGGAGAACTGTGAGTATTCAACAGGGATTTCATCCTGCAAGTGAAGCCACATATGTTGGAAACAGTATAGCACTGTACAGTTGGGCCATTCGTTTTAGAAGTGCAGAAACCGAAAAGCCACGTGAGAAACTAACTTTGCTAAAGAACACAGGCTCTAATGCCGACACCACAGACACACACTTTCCGGCTGATTTTTTGTCTTTTGTGATTGATTTAGCCGAAACCTGTGTGGTTGTTGTGTTCGACACACCCGGTAGTCACACAATCAGATGTACGGTGGATTCCTCCGTCTCGAATGCCAAAGACAACCGTGTGGTACCACGAAATTATTTCCGTTTTTTTAAAGCTGGACTGCAGCTAAACTGTACCTGGCCGTGGGACGACGTAACTCTACTTTCAGGTGGATTCCACCCTATGAATGGAGCTTCAATCCATGTGAACCGGTTCGGTAAAAGTGCCGTTTGGCGAATACAAGATTGGTCGCGGTTTTGAGTGATAAGCTTGGATTTGACGGAAATGTGGTCGAAGTGGAAGATAGAAGTAAATTGTTCAGCTATCGCACCCCGTCAGTAGATAGTTGCCCCGAAAAACGCAGGAAGGATGAGGTACTGCCAATTTACCCAAGCCTGCACAAAGGCATTCTAAAACTCAGCATCGGATTCGAACCACGGACCTTCCGGCCGGTAGCTCCGTGCCTTAACCACTGAGCTTTCTCGAAGTGGGTTACCATGCATTTGAGGTGGGGGTTCAGGCCCTTCGGGTGCTTGGGGCAAACCTCTTCCAGAATCCCTCCTCTTCTCACATTTTACTATCCTTTACACACTTTGGATAGATCAGAGGGGATGTACGACGTTTGGGAACTGATAATCAACACTATTGCCGTTAGTAGTGACGGTGACCCATAATGTGTGAAAACTATGACTCACTCCGAATATCATGGGTGCACAGAGCATCAGGTACTGAAGTCGTATTAGCGGTGAAAGCGTCTACCGACATGCTATCCTTCTTTTGGGGATGCTCCTTTTTTGTCTATTCTCATAGTGTCGCCATAGATTTCCTCCTAGTCTAGTCTATTCAGTATCTACTTCATCACCAGATACTGATACGTTCGTCAACCCTCTACCCTTTCTGAATTTGAGGATAGTCCGTCCTTTCTCAGTCATCCACCTGACCGTCCTACCCTCTGTCCGCTCTTCCATTTGCAGTCGCGATGCCAACGGACTTACCCCACTTCTGGTCGCTTGCATGCACTGTCGGTCTGCAGATGTTTTCCGCCTACTCATTACATGGGGTGCGGATTTGTCGTTGGGTGATCCACGCGGGAATACGGCGGCGCATTATGCTGTGAACTTTGCTAATGTGCCGGCAGTGGTCGCTCTAGATAAGGCCGGAGTTGACTGGAACTCACCAAACGGTGAAGGTAAAGCTGCTTACGAGGTGAGACGGGTTGGGTCGATATGAATTATTCTGTGCTCTCTTTCATATTATTTGTGTTGTACTCCAAATTCTAATGTTGGCTTGGGCCCCTGGCTTTCAATTATAGCACATTTCCTAAATTATTGATCTGGATAAATGTAAGAAAAATGGAAAACACTGAACACTTCTTGACGTAAGAATACCTACACGGTTGGTGAGAACTTTTTGGCAGCCCACTTTCAGTTTTGTCCTTCTTGGGGCACAGCAGGTAGGCGTAGTCGCTGAGTTTCCGTCAGCCTTATTCCTCACTTTAACAAAAAAACTGCATATTTAGCGACAAAGACCCATTTACAAGTTAAATTAGTGTTAATGGAAAACTCGACTGGATGACAGCTGGATCTCTCTTTTAGGACAATCATCAACGGGACGTGCTGCACGTAAGCTGCATCATGTTTCAGTTGGAACGATATTCAAGATATCGAAGTATTTTTCTACACTACACTACATGTTCTTCACAATGGTAATCTACAGTAAATCAAGTTAAATCTTAACGTACCTTTTTTCTCTCTTTGTGACTGTTTTTTTTTGAGACTGGGATTCTGGTGTCTGTCACAACACATTCCCCTTCGAGCTAAGAATACGGGTGTCAAATATCTTCTGCACAGGCGTTATGAACTTTTTGGGAGTTCTGGGTGTTTTAATAAATCTTGTCGAGTGTACAACGTGCTGTTTGGTTTCTACTGGAGTGATTGCGCCAGATAATCAAAATCCTTCCAATGATGAGCCTGAATACTGGTCTTCAATCTCGTTATCAGCACCATTAGCTAGACAGGAATGAGAGCCGTAATCATCATTGTTAACAGCAACTTCGGATAAGAACACTGGTGCTTCACTGCCGTAACACCATTTCAATTTACTCGAATAGAGCCTTATAACGGATAGTAAAAACTGGACAGAGATAGTCCACTAAAAAAATCAGAAGTGCCTACACCTCCAGCACTCAATCAGATAATCGGGATAGAAATTAACAGCATGAGCGCTACTGGCATCGGTTAGCAGCCATATCGTTCAGTGTCTCCAACCAAGCACAAGGGGAGTCACGTGGTCATCCACCTCGTGGTCACGTGGTCGATCAACGCTACTCCTGGTGCGATTGTTCAAACTACAGGTTATTCGAGTTTTTTACTTTTGACAACCTATCCGTTGTGGGTCTTCGGTTGCACTAGGATTTGAATTCCGCTGAGCATTTTAAGGTTACCTCACCAGCGCATGCTTGAGGCACCGGAATAATCACATCCAGACAGTTGTGCGTGTCCAACTTGAACGATTTCCCTCATGTCTGCTCTGGACTGAAACACATGTCACCATATGAGGATGCCGCGGGGGATCTTCAGACTGATGTTTTCCGTATTCCGCTGTTGGTAGGCTACTTGTTACGCTAGTTTCATTAAACATGCCCTTTCTTTCAGAAGAACCACTTCCTGATTTTCTATGTTAAACCAAAAGATATTTCAAGTTTACCGTTTCGTGTTCTCTTTCGTTATTTGATGTCTAAGAACTACACTCCCCATTGATTACCCCATTTGGTTGTTAGGTTCGGAACATTCCATGGCTTGTCGACCGTGTTCGGTCAATGGCCCTTGCTCAATCTCGTTCCAACGGATCTTCCGTCCGGATGTCTCGTCTACGATTGACCGATTTGCAACACTCACCACGCTGGCGGTTCCGCATCACTGCAAGCATACCACCTATGATTCTACTGGCCTGTGTCCTGTTGCTTAGCTGGGATGTGACTACAACTGCCAAAATGTTCGATGCAACTGCACACCCTTCATGGTGGTGGGTGTGTTTGATCAAGTTTATCCTTTTCACCTTACTTGGATCCGGTTGTCGTCGCATTATTTCCAGGTTTTCGGATTATCGTTCACAGGTATGTGCCGGTTTTCTGAAGCCACAGGTTTGTCAGCTTGGCCATGCAGTCAACATATATGTTGGTCTACTTAATTAACTGATGGTAGCGTGGATTGGTGGCCAAATTCTTTGTGCACGTCGAGTACATGGTGACGCAGACCAGTGGAGACCGATCGAAATTACTTTACCCAATAACTGCGAGTTAAGCATTTTACATGCTTGTAATTTGCCCCCTCTAATGTTGGACTTTTGGCTGTCTGTACCTGTTTGTGTTTCTGCATTAGCATTAATTTTTTGTCACCACAGATGTCTGAATGATCTGTTCGAGATGGGAATACTATATAATGCACTCGGTGTCATCCATCTGTGTGCGATGTAATTGGTGTATTGGCTGCACGGTTTGCCAATTTTCAAAGCACACTTTTCCCATTCTCTGTGGAATTGTACGACGGGCTAACATAAGACGATATTACACTTGGTGAACTTTTGCTTTGGAACCCTAAAAGTCTGTCAAAGAATATCACCGTTTAGTTGAACGTCTTGGAACCAAGCGGAAGCTATCCGTACGCAATATTCTTGCGTGTAAACTGCTACCTCGACGAGACGAATCCACCTCTTCACAGATACCACCCCCATCCTAATTACGACTACGCGAATGCGACAGAAATCCGCTCAACCGATCAGGCATCGATTTTCTGCAGCATAGTTGCTGTAGAAAAGCACTTGCCGGATCCATCGCTTTATTACATATTTCTATTGGACTCAGATACCTTGGTATCAAGTATGCGAAAAAATTTAGTAGGCAGCTCCTAAACCCCTAAACCTGTTCGTCTCGTCTTTGATTGTTTTCGCCCGTTCCCTTGGAAGCTAGGGGTCTAAATGCAATTGATCAGTTATCATTTCACACTACGAACTCATATACGTGGGTGAAGTTATTATGTCGTTGTCTATTCTTTACTTTGGTTGTATCGGAGCTATTTGGTTGGTTGGGTGACGTACACATCATGTAAACCACTGTAGTACTCAATCCGAAAAGCGTACCTGAGATCCTTGTAGATTCTGATGGCTGAATCAGCCTTGACACCGCACCGGTGGAAAAAGTTCTTTTTTCAACACACTTATCGTTCTGCATATCAAGATGTCTTTGCTGACTAAACCGGTCTGATTCAGAAAACGGTTTACCATCTTGGTTGAGGATTCGAATTAACTGAATGCAGTACTTCCAATCGTTGGCAACTATACTCTCAGGCGGACCGAAATGATCATGGTTCGATGTGATCAAATGACGATATTGAAGATGTTTTGGACCAAACTTAGGCACGCCTAAATTGGTTGAAATATTTGCCGTGAAAGATGATAGCATCCAGCATTTTCGTCCTCACTGAACTTCTTAGTTTGTTCGTGAAACCTCAACACACCTCCGTACGGCCCCATAGGTTTCTGCTGATTTCAGCTGTACCTTGTCGTCGTCGTTAGCATTGACCTACCTAATACCCCGAGACGTATTGTTATGCGCGCAACCGCTTGGAATAAACGCTCAACATCGATTGGGAAATTTCACGGCCAGTCAGCTGCCAGCACAGAAGCCCTCCGATCACTCGTAATAAAATTTTCTAGTTTGGCGTTCCTCTGTCGTGTGGTTGCAGAGTTGGTTAGGAATAACTATGTTACAACATTTTTCCGTGATTTCATCTTGGGGCGATCATCCCCAGGAAAACAGTGGTTTGCCTGGCGGCATACAACTCTGTTTCCGTGTCCATTTACCTGGGTACAAAACAATACATATTTATACACATACCGAACGTCAGGCAAGGCTTTTTACCATTTGTCTGAGGGTTTGATAACCATTGATCGTTGTGAAAGGTTGTACCAATGGCAATTGTCGAGAATTTTTCTGTACCTCCGTTTTATCTGGATTGTTATATGCAATCGTAATATTTGCGTCCAGTTTTCTCAGTTCCTCTTTGTTTTTGCAGATAATCTTGCTCTTCAGTCTGGCAACCAGTACAACCTTCCTGCTCACCGCTACGTACCTGTTGTATCTGGCTCCCCAAAGTAGCCATCACTGGTTGCTCCACTTTTTCTTTGTCATTTGCGTTACTGGATTGTGGACCTTCTTTTATTTGGCTGCCACCAGAGAACCGGGCTACGTGCATACTGTCACAAAAGCAGATCAACAAGATGCGATCGTTCGATTGGTCGATGAAAGTGTGCGCCGGTTAGATACCGATTCCGAAAACAAGGACCCATCGAAATCTGTGCCACTTAATCCACTGGAACGGTTATGCACAACTTGCTTGGTGCAGAAGCCACTGCGGTCGAAACACTGCGCTACCTGTGATCGCTGTGTTGCGCGGTTTGATCACCATTGTCCCTGGATCTACAACTGTGTTGGGGTGGATAATCATCTACATTTCATGGCCTACCTGCTGTTCACTATTGTTTCCTGTCTGTTGTTTGCTGTAGGAGGTGTATTATATTGGATCGAACAACCGTTGTGTCAGGACAGCAGGAGTGAAAGCGACCCCTGTGAGTTTGATGATCCTTTCGACTGTACAACTGCTTTTTGGATCGTAGCTACTTAATTTTTGTTAGTAGTTAAAAATAAGGAGCGCAATCAAGGGTGCGGTTGCACGAGGACCTCGTCGACAACATACGACGATAACCAGGGTATTTCTTCCGGTGCGAAAATAGTCCTCGGGGTGACTCCGTAGAGTATTCTTACGCGGAGGAGACACATAGCGGTTCCTTTCAACACTTAGCCCCTCATTTTGGCGCCACACTCAATGTACTTCGGATACTTGGTCGAAACGTACGCAACTATCCTTCGGAAAGCTAGTGTATTCCTCCTAAGTTTTGTATTTTTTCCAGAAGTTCGTATTTGATAACTGAGTCATTCCTTGAGGCATTTCCTTATACTTAAACGTTCACAAAGGGTTTAACACTTGATCTGAAAATTCTTTATGTGCACATGCCTTCGCCTCCAAAGCTGGTTGTACGTTCCACATACCCGTTTTCCGGTGATCGAAACTGTAGCAGCTGGGACCAATGTGCCTATGGTACACGGTTTATAGCTGATAAATTGAATTGACTTGACTTTATGTGCAGAAGGGCATGGTGCCAATCGCACCAACTGGGCTCCCTTAAACGGTTCTCGCAGATGCACATCTTGAATGACAGAGAATTGCGATTTACAATGCCAGACGGTTTCAGTCTCCACTCCTCATTTAGCATTGGTCCGTCACACTCAGCTGATAGACATCTTCAACATATCCATCGCAGTGTCCGCACACCGTTGAACTGACTTTAATATTGTGTACACATGACAGTCCTTCAGAATCTCGAAGCTAGCCATACCATCTCTACTTCCCTTATTATTACGACTATGTGATCGGAACTCCCGCTGTGGTGAACCTCACTTTCACCGTCGGTGCGACCACACTCCCATCCACACGAGCAGTTAGAGTGTGCTATCAGATTTCCTTAGAAGAGATGGATGAAAGTTTTCACGGTCGCTACGATTCGCTATCGAATGAGTTGCAAAAAATAGTCGACGGACAAGCAGCGTCCGGTATTGACATTGCGTCACACCGTTCACCAGTGTTCAAATATAAAATCAATCAACCAATTTATCAGCTATAAACTGTGTACCATGAGTACATTGGTTCCAACTGCTACAGTTCCGATCACCTGAATGTGGGATGGTGTGGTACATATAGCTAAGGATTGCAGGCGATGGCGTGTTCATTTAGTTCGGGAACTCGGTTGCTACGCATTGTTGCACGAGCGCCACTGACTGCGCGATTGAATCGTTTCTGCCATCGTCATTGACCAGCCTTGTCTTACACCGCTAGACGTGGTGAACTCAGGCGAAAGTCTGCCGGATACTCGTACGCTCCCACAGGAGTTCGCATGCAGGCCCTCATAAGGGATATAAAGTTGGAAGGGACACCGTTGATCGCCAGACTGCCAAAGTTTCTGACGACCGACAGAGTCAAAAGCAGCTTTCAGATCAAGATAAACGACTAACATGGGACGTTTGACCTAGTGGCGCTGTTCATGAACTTGTCTGAAGCTAAAGCTATGTTCGAGGCATCCTCGACCAAGGCGAAACCCAGTCTGATTCTCACGAATCTGTCTCCCTGTAATCGATCAATCTGCGCAAAATAATGGCAGAGAGCATCTTATGTGCGCTGGATACCAGGTAGATCCCACGATGGTTTTCGCATGACGTTCTTGAATGCTGGGATTATGCTCGGGGGGCTTCATTTCACTGATGTTCTGTTTTCATTCTAAATCTTCTGCAGTATGGTCGTCAGACTGTTTACCAGAACATCACCACATTCTTTGAAGAGTACTGGGTGCACACCGTCCGGGCCAGGTGCCTTGTCACGTTGGAGGATTGACATCTCACGCTGGATCTCTGTTATTGATGGCGGGCTGGCCCGCTGAGTTCTTCCGGTGGTTGTGTTTAAGGCAACCAGCTGAACTGTTTATTGAAGTGTTGAGCCCATCGCTCAAGACGACGATTTTCTGAGCGATTTGCCGTTCCGTCATTTTTGCATATTGTGTCACTGACGTCTGCCTTCTTTTGACCGGTTGATCACATCAGGTGAAATAGGGGACGGATGTTGCCTACAGCGAAAGCGTTCTGCATCTCCTGGGCCTCCGAAATCCACCAGCGTTCTCTGTCATTCTTGAAGCTCCTGATTATCCGGTGTTTGAGGGATGTGCTTGCGCCATCACATTCCCTAGTTGCTGGTATGGCCTCTCTGGCAGCAGTAAGACCTGCTGATCTCGACGATATTCAGTGCTCATTTGTGCTAGTCGGAAAGCTTGAACAGACAGTCTTGAAAGCTGAGAGCCTAGCTCCATTAACCCGCTTCCGTTCAACCTTGAAGCAGTCTTCGTCATCTACATGACTGTGCGTTTCTAGTAGCCTTCTTGTCAAGTCGGCTCGGTACGCTTGCGCTACAGAAACTTGTCGAAGTTGATGAATGGAACTGTTCTGCTTTGGCACGCGTAATGTTAAGGGAACGCTAAGTGATAACCGGGTCACACAATGGCATGATCAGTGACAAGTTGCGTACCCGAGAAATAACGGCAATTTTTAATTGAGGCTCTCCATCAGTAATTTTTATCCACTTAGTCCAGTTGAGTCCATGACCATCTTGCGGTTGGTGGCTTCCATGTAACTCGGTGTGAGCATTTGTGTTGGAAGTTCGTACTGGCCAGAAACAGAGGATGATGTGCAAACCACTAAAGCAGTCACTCTCCATTATCCGTATGCTGAACATCGACTGCAATTCTACCAGCTAACTTTGCTTCTTCTGGGCTTAGTCGTCCAACTTGGGCATTCATATCGCCCGCCAGGATTACTATATCCGTTCTTCTTGCTGACCGAAGCAGTCGCGAAGGATCTGGATAAAATCCATCCTTCTCAGTCTCAGAACTGCAGTCTGTCGGGGTGTATGCTGATACGACAAACAAACACTGTTTATCGCATCAACTTGCATTGATCTTAGTTGGGCCAGACAGTTGCACAGCGTAAAGACGACTGTTTACTGGGATCCAGTCCAGTAAGGCGTTTCCAACCTTGGGAGTGAGTGCAACACCTACATCGTAGGTACCACTAGCCATTGCGTCAGGATCATCAGATACCCGAAGAGTGAAGTGTGAAACATCTGAGCTCGTCCTAAGCGGCTTGAGGTGAACGACAGAAGCGGGGTCTTGTATGCTTGTTTTGGAAACACAACACACATCGACAGAAAAGGGAAGCAAGGCTTCAGTAACAGATGCCTGTTGCCCAATTTAACGTAGAGTGCGGACATTGAAGGGTGCACCGTGCATCCGATCTTTTGAGGTTAGCAAGTGGTTATTTCGGCTTATTTTTTTCGGGCAGTTGTCTAGACACGGAACAGTGGCTAGGGGATTGGCAGGTGGGTTGACCGCACTGTATCATTCGAATAGTGGGGAGGGTATGTGGGGGAAACCGTTGGGCGAAGAGATCCAAGGGTGAATGGTGCTTCCGGGTTTCCCAAGCTGGAGAAGGCGGTTTGGTTGAGGTGCCCCACCTTGAGCTTTTGACTCAAAAGTCTGACCCACAAGGTAGGGTTTTGTTCGGGGACTCTGTCCCTAGCTTCTGACTCAAAAGTCTGATCTGCGAGGCATCAATTGTTAGGGTTTTTTTGGGTGACTTTCGGAGTCAATAACTCAATAGTCTGACCCATTTGGCTGCAAGAAGACCGGCCTGGCCTGAGGACGCAGTGAGCAACCATTACCATCTCACTCTTAATGCGGTTGCGCACAGCAGGTACCTTTTGAGTAGCATCCGACTCTTTGGCTTCTAATGTGCTGGCGGTTACGGTCAACTGTTGGGGATCAGAGAGTGTGGTTTTTAGTGTCGACCTTTCCTAACCCGTCCTTCCTCAAGGGAAGGCAGCATCGCTGCTTCCATAAATACGGACATGTTTGTCGCCCGGGGGAAACACCTACTTTCTCACTTCTATCGTAGAGGACAGTACGACTTTACCCCAGACCGCCTCGTAATACGATTACTCGCAGTTCGGGAACTCGCTGTCCTTTGTCTGGCTGCCCTCCGTTGGCCTTTCTGGCATGGTTGAACCCTTAGGAACTGAGTTTCAGCCTGTATAGCCCGCAAGATCTTTGCAGCAGAGAAGCCCGACCACCACGACAAGGTGACAGCTTTTGGCTGGATCAGATAAATGGTTTATGTGCGCGTTCCCTGATTTTACGCGGCACGCAGTTGACATTTGTGATTTTGATCCGACTTCGACAGTAGCGTCCCGAACTGTTGACGTTCAGACGGGCCATATTAGTGGACCAAATAATGACGTTACATTTGTTTCCCTACAAGTAACTTTAGCTATCTGCGGTTCGCGTTTCAGTGTGCAATACGAGCATGGAACGCAGATAGTTCAAGGGCTCATGATACATGGAATTTAATTGACAGGATAAATAACTGAACCGATTTGATTTTCGTCCACAAAGCAAAGGTAGGTTTTTGGTTGGGTATCTGTTGAACCTGGTATACCTCATGGGCCTGTTCGTTGTGTGAAAAAGTGTTCATTGAACTGATTGAAGCCAGACGCATAAGCAACATCATTTGGTCGCTTGGATGCAGACACGAAGTTTCAATTAAGGGCCCTAGGATCAGAGAGCAGTTCAGAGTACTTTCTGCGCCAAAATGGAGCGTCGATACATGAAGTTCACCTGTGAGTTGAAACGGGAAATTTGTTTAGCTTTCTTTATAGTAAAATTCGCGCGCACCGCGTGGGAAATAGGGTTAGGTCATGCCTTTTTATGTGTTTCTTAACAGTCTGAATACGTCGACCACGGAATCTCGCGACTATTCATTCCCTTATCCCTAACCCTGATCTTTCTGGGACCCGTGTTCAAACTACAGAGCGTGTCGTTGCACAGTATGTACTTTTGTCACTAGATAATTGGGTTAATTCCAAAAAAAGAGATGCTTGGCCATCCCGGATGAAATGCATGTTTCATCCACATAACGCTTCTTGTTAAAGTCGATGTATTTAACTATGGAGCTAGGGTGACAATAACGGGTATCCGTTAAGAAACCCTTGATTGTGGCACCTTCAAAAGCACTTGAAAATACATCAAATGATATCGGTGGGAATGAGTCGATTAAGAACGCGGTGGAAAACTTGTTTACTAGGGATGTACTCAATCACGCTCAAGCCACTCTCATTCTGGCAGAATGAATCGTGGATTACCCTGACGCGAGCAACACACCATACTTACCGAGGTCAATGAAACGTGTTAATTGATTAATATATGAAGGTCATGTTTACGTCACTCACTGCCTACCGGCGAAACATCCGCAAGACATACATGTGATGAACACATGCATCATTGGGCTTGAGTATTTTGTACAGCTTCTAGAACCTGAAGGTATTTATTACGGGATTTACAGCAGCCTATCTAGCACGTCATGGACTTCTAATGGTGATCATTCACTCGCGCTGCTGAGGTTAAGTTTCGGTAGATGGTATTCGGTGAAGTTCTCTTTTTCCCTACTTACATTGCTGATTTACCTGTTTATTCATATCGAATCAACACCATAACACGTATACTACCTCACACCGTTTATTCCCCTCTGTCACATAACTACGACAGCTTGGACCAGCACTGTTCTGGCTTGGTTGACTTGCAACCCCTGGATCAGTTTTTGTGTAGTGAACGCGGCTTTCTACAGCTTCTGGACCTTTCTACTATTCTTTTCTCAACTTTACCAAATGGTCTGGTTAAACATGACCACAAACGAACGGATCAACATTGATCGATACGTGGAGTTCGCCGGTGGACTCAATTTCTACCGCGGGCAACGGTCGGGCGTTTCGAATTCTACCAGTCCATACGATCGGGGAGTCAGACGAAATTTGCTCGATCTACTTCGCCTTCCTGGCTATATGGGGCCGAAACAAATGGATTGGCATCATACCTACTCGTTGGATCAAATGACCGAGTGCAGTTGCAATGATCATCACCTTGCTGAAGCTGGTCGGGTGAAATCGAACAATGTGAAGAGTACATAACCTAGCCGTGAAATCCTGTTGAGCTCGTCATTGCTCTCTTTCTCCTCCCGTTCTACTCTCATGTTATCGTTTCCGATGAAGCGCACTGACTAGCTTGAGCGTCCCTACTGCTGTCATTTAACCGAGCTGTTCATTTCCTCATTTCGTTTTGTGTTTTCAAACGACCAATACGCGATTAAAGCTGGCATTTTGGACCCCATTTTTCTGTTCCTGCACATTCTAGGTAACCTTTCCCGACCGCTCATTCTGGCACACAACTTCGAAGCTGTTGTATATTCACACACTTTTTATCGGAGCAAATTATTACAGCTGTCTCACTTATTATTATTCTGCTGGAGTGTTTGTTGAGACCTTTTTTGATTTCTAGAGGAGGGTTAGCCGTAAACAGTCCCGGCTTGAGGAGGTATTGTACTGCTTTCAGATATCCGTTTATAGACTTCCCTGTTTGGGCTATAGGTACTAACTGATTGTACACAGACATTAACCACTGATATGTACGTGCAGTCAGCTTGAATATCCTCGCGAGGAAGCGGAACGCCATCCAGCTTTGCACACTACGTGGAAGACTCGCTGGCGTTCTTGTCACGCCAGACAGTAGTTAGTTTTAACCACGGTCCTTGATGCACACCAAGATCGAACATGAGCTTCAATCCTAGTTACCAATGTTTTCTGGAGCGTTTTTCCATGTTTTAGAAAGCCATCAAACTGGAACGTCGCAAAACGAGATATTAACATCCGTGCAATCGGATGTGACATCCATGCCCCTGAGCTTTCCGAGCAATAATATACGCCAAACGTGGACATGTATGAACCGTGACTAGCTTTGCTGGTGATCCTTGAGTCGATAAGCTTTGAGTGCTCTAACTAAAGATTCCTCATCTTGGATGTCTTTTTTGGGTCTCCATTACCCAAGTATTGTTTCATGCTCACTTGTTTATCGACACATGCTTGATTTTTCGAACATACGGAAATATTGTCTATCGATTTATCTGGTTCCCATATGTGGATAGCCCTGTCACTTTCATTCCCCCCTCCTGCTTCCCCGACTGTCTCCACAAAGTGTCCTCTAATCCAACAGACCGTGTAAGTGCATTCGGGTGCGGCTCGTACTCTGTTGTAAGATGACTCCAGGTCCAAGAGCTTAGTTCAACAGTGGGGCTAGTTAAAGCTTCTAGAGACTCCCGTCGTACCGTTTCTCTGGGGATCAAAAAATGACAAATACGCTCGATAACGTTGGTAACTGAGTTTCGCTTTTATACGTGTCGATTATCCCTTATGCAATTCTGTCTGTACATAAAAAAGTGCCGGTAGGCATCGACATGAGAGAGCCTGTGTTTGGATAATCGATCGAACTGTCTCAGTAGGCACAGCGTATGTCCCGTCTGGCGTGGCAAAGTCGGAACAATTCTTCAGTGGAACAGCCACTTCGACTATAGGGCTTGATAGTGACCGAAACCCCTCACGTTCCTTTAGCTCCGTAGACATGAATATTGGTCTTGGTGAGTGGTATGGTTATTTGATAAAGGCTTCTGAGTAAGTTGTTTGTCAGACTCAGAAAATGGTACGCTTCGGCTTTCTGGCACATAGTCATCCCTTCTCCGTCCTTTGACTCAACTGCTCAATCGATGAAAGGCTGTCAGATTGCCCACAATCCTCAAGAGCGAACAGGTTGCAGTAACGCATAACGGAATAATCTCTTAGCACATGCGTTACATGTCAGCACTCGCACTTCTATGTCTTCTTGGCATGTGTCACGAGTTACGTTGGAAAACGAGATATCTGGGCACATTCCAGAGCGACAGACAAAGTGAGATATGTAGAGTGAGTGAAAGGCCTTTAGGGGAAACCTGTACTGTGACTCAGCGGTGACTGTTTCACCGTTCGGTTGGAAAGCCAAAACACAAGGTCACCTTAGCAACCACGAAACTATTTATTGATTGTTGAGCTGTGCGGTGAAAAAACTAAACTAAGATCCTAAAGGGCAACCTTTGGCTCATTGGGTCTTGATATTAAACCGGGAACACTGAAGGATTGAGTCTAAAGGGATAGAACTAGTTGACCAGGTCAACAACGCTGTGCGAACCAACAAGAGAAACTTGGAATAAACAGTTGGGTATCGCTTCATTCTAACGGTCGAAGATTTTGTGTGCAGCAAAGCACTCCGCACATAAGGACATCTTTATTTCCTCCTGATGACTCCACAGCACGTCCATGCACTTTCCGCTGCGGGATACATTGTCTTCTGACTATGGCCATGACCAGTAATTCAACAATCTGACCCGCCAAAGAAGGGTGCAGCGGTCAGCGAGCTTTGCAACTAATGTTTGTTTCCCGTGAGTGACCGCATGAGTTGGTATGATATCGAAGTCATGATATGGATATGATATGGAAGTTAAGCACTAGAATTTAATACTTATGTATTGTTGTCGGTGATAATGATAATGTGACGAAGAAACATTCTACACCACTTCAGAACTGAACAGCAAAACAGCTGCTTTGGTTCACTTTGATTTTAGTGCTTGCCTCTGTGTTCATTGGAATCAACTGGTCTTGAGAGCCACACAATTAACTGTATGCTCATGATTAAGGGGAGGGGCGAGATGGGAGTGCTGCCTGTTCTTTTTGTGCTGGACAAAAAGGTCCGAACAGTTAGTTTGCCTGAAAGCAAAACACAATACCAAGATATGTGGAAGGAAATAACATGGGGACGTGGAAAGTTTGGTTGTTAAAAAAAATTACGGCAGCAAAATAATTGCACAGCTATGCCACTGGGAGCGAGTTGGGCAGTTCTCGTTAAGGTAGTTGTCTCTCGAAACCTAGCCAGGGAGTCTTTGTAATCTAATTGAGCACGATAGTCCTGTGGACGCCCTCGGTATTCATGATG
Source organism: Opisthorchis felineus (assembly GCA_004794785.1). Classification (NCBI taxonomy): domain Eukaryota; kingdom Metazoa; phylum Platyhelminthes; class Trematoda; order Opisthorchiida; family Opisthorchiidae; genus Opisthorchis; species Opisthorchis felineus. The sequence goes on along the minus strand of SJOL01007764.1, from coordinate 775,860 downwards.
ATGATGTTTTTTTTTCACCGTGGTTTGGCAACCGTTGTGGGGCTATTTTCGGCACATACCCCATCCTTTTATTCAGATTTGACGTATAACATTGTCCGTATCAGTGGCACTACACCGGCAGAAGATCAGACAGCTTACGTTGTCACTCATTGTTGCCATCAGACGCGTTTAGGCAGTGATGGTCGTCCAATCCCTCCACTTTGAGAGGCCAGGCTTCACCACCCGTACAGAAGTGCTATGGGAGCCGATTATTTTATTTCGTCCCTTTAATGAGAGGTTGATATCGTGCCATCGCCACAGGTACTGGTACTTTTCGAAATCCACCCCAACTTTAGTGATCCGCGATCCAATTTCAGTGGTTTTATTTTTCTTTTGCAGAGATTTGACTTCCAAATGGGGTATAATGTTCGACCATTTTGAGTCTCTCGCTAGCAAGCGATAGCATGGTTGAGGGCGTAGACTGGTCCTGAACAATGCGCACTTTACTGACGAGAAAACCACACCATAGCGATTTGCCTTGATGTTATGGAGCCTAGAGTGTCATACATGGATTGGATGTCGAATTCTTTCAAGACAGTATAATTGGTGTAGTCTATTCCATGCACCCCACCAGCGTGGACGTCCTACTTTTAGATAGCAATTTACAAGGTATCATCAATAGTGGATAAATGGGATAGCCTTGACGAAACTGCTGGTTTGCTTGGATTCGGCATAGGTACTCGAGTAAGATAGATTGTTTTCTACAGAACATCTTCAGAGTCGGTGAGTTCTCCTTCGGGTGTGGAAAGTTCGAACTCGTTATGGATAAACCATAATCAGTGCATATTTTCAATAAACTTTAACCCTTCTGCATAAGTTAAGGTTATATGAATCGGCAAGTTGAGGGTCTCTCGAACTCACTCGGTTAACCCATGCAGTAAAGTCTCCGGCTCTCCAAACCCAGTGATTTATGGGGTAATTCATTCAACTAGGCGAAAAACTTATCGTTTGATGTTTTGGAACTGCAGTCGGTTGGATCACAAGCCGTCTAGATTACTCATAAGCTTGGTGAAAGCTTTTTGACAGCCCACAACTGGTTTCGCTCTTTTCGGGGCTCCTCAGGCGGACGCAGTCACCGAGTGTCCATCAACCTTATCCTCTGTCTGAACCTAAGTTGAACAGGTTTCGACAAATACTGTCATTTGTACGTGAATTCGGTTTTGACAGGAGACTCAAGCGGACCGTCATAAACGGGTGATTCATCTGGATTCGTTTGAGCCTCTTGTCAAAATCAAATTATTGTGCAAATGAGAATATCTGTCGAGACTAACAAGCTGCTTTGTCCCTTTAATGATCCATACTATAAGATTCCGCTAGTTTCACTGTGAATGGGCCCTTTTTAACTGGTTGTGGTGCTTCACAGTGATCAACGCATCAGGAGTTCCCGAAACCGAGGCTGTTGCATTCCGAGGGCAGCGCAGATAGTACACTGCTTTCGATGAAGGAGCGGATGGCTCGAGTCGGACTGTTGCACTGGAGTCATACAATCGTGTTTCTAATATATACCGCGCATTTATATCAAGAACTTATGGGGTACGAGCAACAGCTGGTTGCTGCCTTGGAGACCCCATCCAGAGCCAATCGCCAATGGGACAATAGGGCACAATCTGCTAAGGGCCGGTAACCACGGCTGCAGATCATGCGCCCATTGGAAAGCTGGGAACCACCCATGATGTGCAGTATACTGTAATAACACTTATGCTGGTGTGCGCCAGAACGGTTCGCTGCAACCGTACGTTCATTCATCGGTCAGATGAAACTTCATTTGCAATGCAGGTCACCTAGTAAAACACCATACCCCAGAAGCGACGGCAACTTACCATTAGGCTTTTTGATATGACTGAACTGGTCCGTTTAGCTCAATCACCGTGTTAAAGCGGATGCGTCGAATAGGCATTTTCGGTGTTTTTATTAACAGTTAGTGAGAGAGGGCTTGAGATGGCTGAGCGGTTAGAGCGCGAATTTACTGACTGGAAGGTCCGTGCTTCGAACCCAACCCCTCCATCTCGATTACCCCTGTCTAGGTTTGAGCAATCTGCAGTATCTCAGCCCTCGGGCTTCTTTCGGGTGGCATAGTAGCTGCGCACCGAATGGGTGTTACGGCTGAACGATTTACGGGTACACCTAATGATCCTATCATTTTTGTCTTTCAGCTCTGATGGGCGAAGAGAAACGTGAATTTCGCTGGGAGTCGGGATATGAGAAAACATGGTGAGTTTCGTTTTGACAATGGCTATTTTACCCTAGTTGCCTAAATTCGATGCTGTACTCTCTGTCTACTTACGCGAACTGATGATTAATTTTATTCGGTGGGAGTTTTCCATGCCATGTTTTATGTGTACGAGGTTTGGTGGGTGATGCCTTAAAAACGCGATGCCAGTAGAAGAAACCTGATGACATCACCGCTTTGATTCATTCAAGCGTCAAACAATACCCGGTTTCGAAGTGTACACAATGCAGACGAATGGAGTGAGAATTGAGCTAGTAAATTTCTGTTTGTCGGACGGGTTTTCTGGGAGCTAACTGCGGAGGCTACGCTACACTGGATATATGCACTTGGACCGCAGTTTGATTCACAAACTGCCTGATGAGTTAGCAGTTAGGGTCTGTTAGTGCTACTATGAACCCTCTTTTGTGGGACCTCCGTGACCGGTCAGAGGTTGATATTTGTGGTATGCCTTTTGAATATAAGTTTGATTTGACGTAGAAAAGACGGTGATTCGCTTGATCCTCACCAATTCAAACCAATATCCTATCGGTATCCGCACGGTGTCAGCGTGCCAGCCTCGGCGCAAGTCCAACAAAGAGCTCACCAAACGCGCTTCTATGCATCAGTCACCAGTCAGAAGCGCGGGCCAGTGTCAACGGTAACTCAACTGATGGGGAAGTTCTCTCTGTTCTCGGATTCGATTGCCACCCATGACTTCCGTCTATCCGTCTTCATTGTATGTACTTGGGTTAGCATTCAAGTTTATTCGTGCCCCTGTCTCCTGCGTTTTGTACCCTGTTTACTTCGTAACTTGAACATGCCTAATTAACACTCATCAATGCAGTGGAACTCCTGAAGAAGACGGGGTTGATCTTCGTAGGCCCACGGACTCAGGGCATACGCAGACAGACCTCCTGGCAGTCGTCCCTGAGATCATATTAGATCATGTCGTCAGTGTATTACGGGTTCTGTGTAGAAAGTCACTCATCAAAGTTGTCGATCTCTTGACACACGTTATATATGATCCAGTCCGAAGGGCTATTAGCAGGGAACGCCGGTTATGCCTAGACGTCATTTCGGTGGCTAATCGTTACCTTATTTGATTTTCGCTGTGACTAGAGAAGACGCGATCAGATAATCTGGAGCTGATCCTACCCGAAGTTTGAGTAACTCCCTGACCCGAACCCAAGACAACACGACGATCCCGACCAGTTAACTGGCAAACATAAGGCTGTATGTATGTAAGTGATCAATTCTAAACCCAAAATAGCCGGAACAAGCCAACTCCTCTGAGGAGGCAAAACTTATTTACTACTTAAATGGCACTGAATACCAACTTTTCCATGATATCTGGGTTAGATGTCGGCCGAAGGATTCATTGCAGTCGTATTAGGTCAGCTGGAAGGACTACCACTGACATTGTCTGGATTTGCACGGCAATCATGTACCCCACTTATTTTCAGCCATCCGCCAGTTCTCTCTTTCGACTCACTGTACTCGCTTCATTTTGGTCAATTGCTAAGGGAGTACAAGTTGGCTTCATGTACGTTGCCGACTTTAGTTGTCCACGCTGGATACTTAGCTATGGCATCTGCACAGGTTACAACTCACATGGAGTTTCTTGGGTGTATGACGTCATCAGCTTCCTTAGGTTTTCGTTCGAACTTGCACCTTTAGCCTCTGCACATTTAGATTCATCATGCAAGGCAGTAAGGTAAAGTGTAAAGCGCTGAACAAACTACTAGGATAGACGGTAGATCCAGCAGGTCGCATTCACCAGATCCGTCCTACTTAACCAGGGTTGTACATCATTCAAGGGAGATCCCCAAGTTGCTATCACCTAGTTCATCCATCCCGTTGAAGAGGTGTGATGAGTGGTCGGCCGATGTTTCATGCGAATAGGACTTAGTTGTAGGTAAGAACCACAATGTCCCGTACAAATCTGAGCATATCAAAGTAGTGATAAAAAAGCCAGCCTATCTGAAGTTACTCCACTTCGAACGCACTTGTGAGCCAAAGTGCGCGTCACATGGTAACAAATATACGCACGTACGAAGAGCTTTCAGAAACCTTGTGAGTAGTTTCCTTTATGAAAATGTTCTGCGATATCTTGTATATCGTACCAACTGAAACTTGAGGCGGCCTTTATGCAGCACATTCAGTTGAAGAATATCATAAACGAGAGATTCAGTTGAGTCTCTCGTGAAAACCAAATTGATATGCAAATGAATGTAATTGTTGAAACGTACAGATCAGTTTTAGAAGTTCAAAATTCAAATTAGAAGGAAAGGCACACGATGTTCAACCAGGTCACTTGGAGCAGGGCTCAGGTCTTTGGTAAACGGAGACCTGTCTTAAATCCTACAATCATCGAATCTTCAAGAAAGGTCTATGAACGTTGTCTCTCAATTATGGTGATGGCTTTAGAGGCTGTGGCATATCAAACCAATGGCTACAATAGGTCAGGTTTATGGTGACAGGAGAAGCATGATTTCGGCCAAACGTAAAATGACTGACATTGAATTGGTTCTGCGCTCGAAATGCACTAAGGTACGTGTACTTTTTCCCAGGCTCCCTTATTTTATATAACTCTGACTTCTCCCGAGGCGTGAAACCGGTTGGGAGCCAAGTTTGTTAACCTCAGTCAATCATTCACTGTCCCAAAGTGTGTTTTGACAAAAAAACTTATGTCGAAGTACCGCAACAACTGAAGCGAAACTATGACAGTTTTCCTGAAACCTGACAAAATATCTGACACAGTGATTCCCAAACAAACAGGAGCACATTACTAAAATGGAGACGGTTTTGTCAGAGTGGATACTCAACCGAACAATGGTTTCCTTTTGGAAAAGGAAGTTGTACAAATAGTAAAGTGACACTGTTTTTCCGTCAGAGTCGCGATACTGCTGCCTGAAGCCGATAGGTTTACATACGTTCGAACTTAACGGATTGCGCGAGATTCACAAACATGGCGTAAGAATAAGTTTTGTCTTAAATATAATTGGCTCACCTTGTGATCAATTGAACCGATCGTTAGGGGATGTCCTGGAGCTCATAAGAGCGGAGTTGATAACCCATAGTTTGAAAGCTGCTTGTGAAATTATGTCGAACTCGGCTGCCATTTATCGCCACTTTTTCTTCCGATGTTCAGTGCTTGTCCGCTGGAAGAGATAATCGATTTTATTCGTGAATTAATAATGATAGAATAATAATCTTTCAGCTGTAAGACCCTTATAATGCTTAGCTGCCGTACCACCAGATGGAAGCACGAGGGCTAAGATGTTGCCAAGTTGCTCAGGCCTAGACGGGAGCAGTCTATATGACGCGGTTGAGTTCGAACCGCGGACCTTCCGGTTATTAAGGTCACGCCTTAAACACCGACATGACTCGAGCCACCTCGAGTCTATTGTTTGTGAATGCTTCCCATCTCATGTCCCACCCCAGTGATGAAGGCTGTTTTCCTACTGTGTACCAGAAATATAAATTCCACTCCTAAGCTGAATTGAAAGCATATCGGAACGAGCCGAGTAGCGCGGAACAAGATATAGAGGTGAACATACGGTATGACAATGGGAAGCTTCACAGTCCATCTCTGTCTCCAAAATGTTTTAGTTGGAGTTCTCCTATAAGGTGGAAGTACAAACAATCACCCTGTGATCAAATGAACACTTTCGCACGCAAGTTGTTCTATGTGTGTATGCACGCAAATAGGACGTTTTTTTCAGTTTCCTTGAAGTTTAGACTGGGCTATGGGACGTTCGAACTTGACATGTAGCTCGTTGCAGACTACTCACGGAACCCTCCATTGAGACATTGTTAACCAAGTCGAGCCACTAGTCCATACGTATAGCATCCATGGGCCCCCATTAATTATCTGAGGTAGTCACATAGAACTTGTGGCAAAGACTGCAGAACTGCGAAGATCGTTGTGTTACACACCGGGAGCACTTTTCACTTGCATCCAAATCTTCAAGTCAAGCAACCACGGGAACCACTTGTGGTCTTTTTACTTCAGCAGGATCGAGTTAGGGTTCTTGTTTTTATTTTTTTGTGTCCATAGTTTGACTTCGTTTGCCCGGCCACCCACATAAATGACATTCTCAGGTGATGTACGTTTTGAGTCCAAAGAGCGACTTATCTGATTCTTCACCGGAGTGCTTTTCTAAACTTTCTGTAATGTTTTCAGGAACGCCATTCGTGAGGACGATGCGGGTCGCCTTGTCACTACATTAGAGCAACTGGTCCACGATGCACACTCTCAGCTCCGCAAGAAGCGACATCGGGCTGCTGTGGGTACAGAAGGTTTTGTGCGTCTGGGAATGGTAAGTAAACCTGTATAAAATAGGCGATTTGCTCGCACAGCAATCCATCTCACACGTTATTCCTTGAGAATAGAAATGTCGTTACTGTCTGCGAAACCCGGCTCCATAACCTTATTTACAAGAGACTCACCCAACTTCATTGTGAACAAGCGAAAGTGGTACTACAGAGAGCCGTGTGTTAAGGCCCACTTTTGAACTCTAATCAAAGCTCTTCGGTCGATGGTAACTGATTGATCGGCATCTCCTCTAGGTCAAGCCTGAGCATCGTCAGTCATCGCTGATTGGCTGCTTGTGCGTTCAATCGATGGCTGGTTTTTCTGACCCGTATACTCGGTGGCCTCACGTAGGCAATTTTTGCGGAGCTGGTGGTTCGCAGTAAGTTTCTGACATTCTGGGGGTTATTTTTAAGAACCTGACCTTCCTGACAGAGACGTTTTTGTAAAACAACTTTAGGTATTTCATCTTCCAATGAAAACACCATTTGGAATGACGAAGTAGGGTTTTTGTTTGAACTGTTCGTTACTTTTAAAATTGCCCTGTGAATGCCTCTCTGGAGTGTTTTTTGGCGTCCTATCGCCACTTCTCTTATGGTGCGCAATATGTATTACCTCGGTCTCATTCATTTCGGTCAGCCTTTTGGTTGTCATGACATACTAAGCCCATTTACTACAATTTCCGACTACCTCAGATTTTACTTTCGGTTCTCTAGCGGTAGTGTGTCTAGGACCCTAACAACACGTGACTTCACAACGATTGCCGTTTACTTTTGTGGAGACCGATGACGGGAAAGTTTGAGTGTGACCCCAGCATGGTCGGTAACTTCGACTGTGAAAGCGGGAAACGGTATCAGCCCACAAAAACGTTTTCATTGATCAGGAGAACGAAATACACGTGGTCGAGACTATCCGCTATTCGTTCTGTTTGGCAATCTCCTTGCAAACGGTGTATCGCCAGCCAAGGTAACATCATCGTAGCGTAGTGGGCGAATGGCATTCAGTGTCTTTTGCACGCTTCTGCCTACATAAAGTCTACTCACCTAAAACTGATTTCAGATTATCAATGGTCGTGAGGGTGATTAGTCTTTCTGGCTTATTTATTCATTTGTCTCCCGATTTGTCGACCACATCGGTCCCCCGCCGTGGCCGTTGTTCACTTGTCTCCACGGTAAGTATCCAGTAAGCCAAGTCGACTACAGAAAACGGAGTTATCTTGCTGGAACTCGAACAGGATTTCTATCAAGAGCAAAATAGAAACAAATAACTATAATGCTCTTCAAAGAGCGCGCACCCTCGGGACCGGCCTGAATTTCGCTTTTCTTGAAGGCTCTCTCTGGTGTGTGTGTGTGTGTATCCGGGGGGGGGGATGACATACACTTTGAGGAGTACTTTGGTAGCACTAACCGGTATGTACTAATCGGAAATAAAACAGTGTATTGGCGCCCTGGAGAACCAGTAACCAGAGCATCCTAACACTTTAGTTATACATAGCTTTTTGATCCAGTTGACGATGATCGGATTTGACTCATGTTAGATATGACGAAACATTCAAGGAACAAACAGGTAAAACGTAGTGGATGAAAATTACAGAACACATTGGTGCGGTTGGTTTTGATTTTCGTGGCTGGCCGCTCTTCGCCTTCCGCTTCAGAGAATTAGTTCCTCGTTCATTTCTACGTAACTTATCTCGTCATCTGGCCAATAGACTCGTCCCAGAGTATTGTTCAACACTCTGAAACCTGAATGTAATTCAAAGTTCACATGCTCTTGAGTTAGACGCTTAGTCTTGGAGTCGACATATTTTCCGGTTAGGTTGTAACTTCTGTCTGTCGTAATCTCGAAGAGAGCCGCATTTCTCAAAATGATCTCGTGTAATAAATAATGTGAGTGCAAAGATACTGTCTATTTGGCTAAGCATTGACGAGAGCAGTCGAAATGCCAGGACTGTGTTCCATCCGAGGACCTTTCGGTCGATAGCTTCACGTCTCAATCACTGAGCTATCTTGAATTTTCCTCGTGTAGTTTGGCTGCTTATATCAAGAGGTTGTTCAGTGTCGCATTCAGGCATGTGGCCTGATTCGCGCTGTTCCGTATGGTGATCTTTCAGGCCTTGCTTGCGTCTTGGTTTGAAAAAAGTTTAGGGGTAAAGTAGCTTACCCACTATAAATAGCAATTGAATTAACACATCACAACGAGTACTTCTGTTGGTTACATGCAGTATGGCAGCTCCACGCATCCCGAATCCACTCACTAACATTGCCGATGTGTGATCGTAATATGAACTGATTTCCAAATTTTACTAGGAACTTCATCTTAAAACTGGAAGTCACTGTATGCTGAAAATCTGTACAGCTGTTTCGTTCCTATTGGGAATCATCGCCACCACCTCACGAATATCTAGGGTGATACGAGTCTCCGACCTTTCGGTTGTTAGCTAAAGACTGTGCCGTTTGACCACGACAGGCTGATCAGTAGTGCATTTTAATGAAGCCAGTCAACACGCGACCACAAGGTATAAGTCGCGCGATTGAAGGATGGGTGTCACCATGTTTTCTCTGGGTGTGCGCAAGCAGTTGCGTCAAGCACTGTGCTATGGTTGAGCGGAGTCTGCATGTTTGCCTTGCCGCTCAGTATTCGCCGAATGGAATCAATTTCTGGAAAACGACGGTGTTTTCAAGGTTACCACTTCACAGTTAAGAATGTCTATGTCTGATGGGTTGTTCTGCGAATTCTCTGGATAGTTGATTTGCTTAGGTGAGCGAACCTTCAAGGTCATCAGTTACGTCAAATTAAAAAAGGTGTATAATTGTAATAAGATATCGCGACTTGAGGTAAAACGTGAATCCCTGGGCGAACAATGGGCGAAATTGGTGGGTAGTTATACAGCTGTAATAATTTGTGGAACTTGCTAGAGCCCACATTGCACTCGTGGATGCAAAATATTACGGGGTTTCACTCCTGCAACTAAATTTGGCCTTGTATCTACCGGTCGACTATGAGGAAGACGAATCATGTGTTTTCGGGCCCCGTGAATAGCTGTTCCGAGGAATCACCGCTACAAACACATTCATTATGTTCGGAAAACTCATACTTAATATCAAGAACCCCTGGCTGCAGGTCAATATTTCTGGTGCACTGCTTGATATCAGTGTGGAAGTATTAAGGTTCACGATGCCTAATAAACTAGCTACATGTAACCTACGTCGGTCACATTGTCAGAATGGACAACCCCGGATTGTGCGTGCACAGCCCATTTGCGGGTGATGTACAACCAGTGGGCCGTAAGGTAAAGGATGAATCGTGGGTCCGTGCAGTGCAGCAGTTGCAGATCTTGTCGGAATCTGTGTGCTAGTATTCTGATAAACAAAATCCTACTGTATGGCATTGTCCAGGCGAGCCGTGCAGTGGAGTACGTGTCGGCTATTCGCAGAGTGCTTGTGACCAAAAATACATGTATGTTATATGATACATACGGGCTTCCTGATAGCTTTTCGATTATGAAAGTAGCACAACGTGACATTGCAGCCGAACACGACTCTTGCTGCCCTCAGTTGTGCTGCCAGTTTGTCAGTCACCGTTCGCCCATCATTTTCTTGAACAAGCCGAACACTTTACACATGGGAGCAAACTGTTCGCTTTCCATGAGGCATACATAACCGGACGTCCGGTACCCATGCCATATGTGATCAGGAAGTTGTAGAGCTTGTATCTACAGGCTAGATATACGTTGCTTTAAAAGACTCGCCCAAATCGGTTTGTCGCTTGTGTCCCATCGTCGGAACAGCGCCATCTGGCGAAGCTTATGTGGCTGTAATGACATTCTCCCGAATCCAACACAAGCACACGTCCGGACTCGCGAGGATTTGCCAGGACCGAAGGCATATCATCTGCCACAATAAAACCCAACTATCCGTCACTTACTCCGCACTGGATTCGGTTAACTTAGCTATCGAGATTGACCCCATCCAAGTCTCACTGCTTCGCGGCATCACCGCTTCAACAAGAACATCGAGTTGGGACATACCATCAGACCGACGACAAAGAGTAGGGAGTCGGTCGTTGGTTCAGCAGTAACGCCCGATGGTTGCCTACCTGCTATGCCACTCGAATGAAGGACGAGGGCTGAGATACTGCCAGGTTGCCTAAGACTAGATAGAAGTGGTCGAGATGCTTGAGTTGGGTTCGAAACACGTGCCTTCTGGTCAGGAAGTTCGTGCCCTAGCCACTGAGCTGTCTCGAGCATGCTGTAGAGGCAAGTAAACAGTTACGGCGAGATTACCGGAGAGGTGACGTCTTAAGTTCACACAGATGTTAATCAGCCAACCATTCGATCAATAAGCCTCTTGATAAATCAGCCAGTCAATCAACTGCAGTGTCCACTGATGAACCAAGATCAGCGAGGTTCATCGCACACGTTAGCATGCAACCAACCACGTTGCACCGGTGATGTCACCTTGATTGGTGGTGAAATATGTGTAACTGAACGGTTCAGGTTGTTAGAGGAACCGACGGCCGTGGTTTGTTCTTTGCGTAAACAGGCCGAACCCAATGGCGATTTTGTTACAACCTTTTTCAGTTAATTGAATAGTTTAAAATTCCCTTTAGAAGTGCATGGCAGACTTGTCAAATGCCAGGCTCATTCGAATCCAACGAGAAGCGCTAGTCGCACGATCATATTTCTCGATCGAATATGTATCAAGGTAGTATTCAAAATCTGCTGCATTACCTCTTGATACTTTTGCCAACGAAGATTGGTAACTTGAACATCTTGTAGCAAAGTAGCTTATTGCTATTCCGTAGAACGCCTTCAGCAGGATGTATACACGATCGACTGAATTGTTGTTTAGTTTTTCCGCCACTTCCTTTGTATGAATCGGTTAAATTGAAAATTAGTATGAAGTTCTGACGGAACTTTTTCTTCCTTGCTTTGCATCTGTCTGTTATCTTCACCCTTTCGAAAAAATCAGATGCGTCATTTGTTCCTGATAATCGATATGTCCAGTGCGATGCAGGTACAGGATCTGAAACCTACACGTTTGGTATGCACTCTACGGGTAAGCGATCAGTAACGTTCCTATGAATATTTCGCAGGCCGTTGCAGAATTCGTGCGGGACTACTTTGACCAGAATCCGATCAGTCAGTTGGGCATCATCGTCACCGCCGACCGACAAGCGGAGCGCTTGACCGAGCTTTCAGGTACGCGTTTTGTTTGAATGATCGTATAAACAAAAACATTTCTCCCACCGACCTCTGAGATACTTGTATATTGATTTCTGAGATGGGCATTGTTCATCATTTGTTAACCAGCGTAACAGAGTTGCGCTGGAATTATTGTTTCGTGTCAAAGTGCTGCCGTTTGACTTAAATAGATACTTGTACTACGAAGGTAGAATGACTGACAGGGCCAACAGGCGATTCAAATGATCATGTATTACATGACACGGTCGAATCCTTATGACTTTTGCTGATATTCGTGGTCCAAGTCCTATTAAGTCTCATCCTTAACTGGATTGAGGTATCTCGGTCATTTGTATCTCAACTAATTTTTTTCGAGGGTTCCTCATGTATGAGGGGGTCATGAATTAAAAGAGGAGGTAGTGCGTATGTAAACGGGGTAAATCTAAGCAAGCTAAGACCGTAATCGCAAAATAATAGGGCGCATTTAGATGGATGAATTTGGGAAAATTAATTTATTGTTCGACTATCAAATTGGCGAAGTCGTATGCAGTTGTTTCTTGGACGAATCTAATTGGATTGAAACAACTCCCATTCTCTTTTTGGACAGTAAAGAACCTTTAACACGGTCTGAGGATTGTTTCTTCGACCTGGTTTTTGTTTCGAATCTTTGGTGATCGTACTTTTAGTTGTGACAACGAGATCTTTCAGTAGCCACCATGAGGACGCACAAACACACGTACTCAGATATCTCTTCGTTTTACTGTCCTCGACGCTTCTACACTTATCGTCAGATGTCATTTGGACCTACGTTGTGGTGAAACGCAGAATGTAGGACAATGGCTGACCAGATTGATTCGTTTAATTCTGTCTAAGACTGAGCGTAGTGTTTCGTTACTGATCGTGGCCATCAAACCACCATCTCAACACATAGATTATAACGCAATATGAGGCACCTGAGGTTGAAATCAAGTCTTTCATTTCCTGCTTTCCGGACGAATGCTCCACCGACTAAGTTACCTGGTGTACTGCCTCAGGTCTCACTCATGCACTTGAACTTTATGTCTTGTTCATCAGGCATCTCACACCATGTCATATGTCTGGAAAAACGGTCCAATCACAATCTTTCACCTTCCTGTCAGGAATGATGTTGTAGATATTTATAATTTAATTATAAGTTTATGCCTCGAGCACCCCATCAATCACTGGTTTGGTTTGAACAGCTCATTTCTGATTAAGACGCCCATGTTTGGAGAAAGCCGAGCTATTCGAGAGAAAAACAGAGGGACTCTTTTGAAGATTTCACATTCTACATTTGGTCCACTTTCGTCGCTATCTATAAATCCAGTTTCGGGCGATATGCGATGCAGTGTCCGAAGGCCCTACATTCATAATCTCTCTTTCACACACACTCTTAGGCAATCCACGCTGTCACTTGGCTGCCTTAGAGACCCTGTTCACTCGACCCTGTTCTGGCGAACCGAGCCTTCAGAATGCACTTACGCTTGCCGAATCTCGTTTAAAGTGAGTTTTTGCCTTATGCCCCGTAAACCCTACTCCATTCGTCACTGTTTGATTGCACATTTGTTCCAACGCTTCCAGATACACTCCGCATCACAGTGAAATTCTGGTGATCATGGCTAGTTTAACAACTTGCGACCCTGGAGATATCCATAAGACCATACAGAGTTTGGCCACTAACCATATTCGCTGTTCTGTTGTATCACTGGCTGTCGAAGTCTTCGTTTTCCGTGCATTGGCGCAAATTACACAAGGTACGTAACTTTTTAAGCTTTCTAAATTTCATGTATTCTATAGTTAATTTACTGACAATCCACCATCGCCATTGGTCCGATGTATTCTACAGAGTTCAACCAATTTTCCCTATTACTTGTACGCACTGTGTGTCACTCGTATCACAGTCATAACTCATTTGTATATGGATTTAGTGTGAAAAGGATATTCTAACGGGCGTCGAGTCAATCTCTTGTTAATGATGTTCTTTTAAGCCTTTTATCACGCGGCCGGTCGGTCATCAGGGAGGCCAGTAACAAATTTCTCCCACATTTCTGATTGTTGATGAGTAGAAGATACAAGATGTTTCCTTATGTGTTATCCCTGGTGAGTTTTCAGCCGCTGTTTTTCTCCATTTGTACGACCGTAAATCAATTGCGGTGATCTTGTAGAGGGTTCGCAATGGTGCCCCCCGTCAAGCAAGAATTACTGTGCGATCCCCATGTGAGAGGCTGAATATCCTCGTTTCGCTTGTTATTATCTTAGGGCGACTTTCCGTGGTTCAACTCATCACTGAATAGAGAGGTTTATGGAAAGATAAGAAAGTGGACACCTTACTAGCAATCCTGACACATGTGACGGACTGGGAGTAGCTCAGCGAAAAAGGTCATGGATAACCGGTTAGTTGGACCGGTCATGAGTATAGTTGGCTTGACAGTGGGTCTCATCTTGATGGGCACCATATGTATTGTTGTAGTTAGTAAGATTCATGGCCTCTAGCGGTGATTACCCCACTGCTGCGACCGATTTCTGCCAGTCCCATCAAATTCCTATCATGGTCATTATGGGGTAAGTTCTCACATTTGTTACGTTCACAGGTGGGGTAAAGTTATCCTGGCTATACAGTTTCCTGTCCAAAATCAAGCAAGGACGTTAAACTAGGTGCACACTTACTCACGGATTAGCACCTGGCTAAAACAGTCTCTGCATCGTCCACCCATTTGAAGAGACCGTTTCTACAGCTGATTGTTCTAGAGGTATACTGCGTAAATGCGCACAGAATATTTCAGTTATATTGCCCTCTTCAGATATTGAGGGACCACCTGGAGTAACTGTCCAAACTCATTCCCTTCTTTGGAGTAATCTTTCCCGAGGGTGAATTTACCAGCGAAAAATCTTCAGTGCTCCTGCCAAAACGGTCTCTCTTCCATTAAGAAAAAACTTTACTTTCGATTGGTCCAAATGTGAGCCCGCTATTCTCGGCCACCCCTACATCCTGAGCGAAGGTGACACTTATCAGAAACTGGTATACACCTTTAGATGTAAGGAAGTATCGTTTAATCGGGCATCTAGGCAGATTCTTATTGTTTGGGCTGGGGTGGCTCAGTGGTTAAAGCGCAAACATACTGACCGGAACGTCCGGCGTTCGAACCCAACCTATGCATCTCGACTGCTCCTGTTTAGGATCGGGCACCCTGGCAGTATCTCAGCCTTCGCGCTTCCTTTGGGTGGCATGGCAGCTAGGCACCGAAAGGGTGTTACAGCTGAACTAAAACTGACAGAAATTTTACTATATTCACTGGGACAGGTGAGAAGTAAAAACAACTTCAAGATATATAAATATCCCCTAGAATTCTATACTTAACCGGCCACGATCAGAGGCCCTTCCCGACTGACAGGACACACGCAAGCCTCTGCTTAGCGCGTTCTCAGTAGTGAGTCAGTTGGCGTCTCTCACCTACCCCACGGTGCATCGTTGTGCCATCACCCCAATAATTGATGACATGCTTGCGGCAATCTCGTCACCTATGAGAAATGTCAATTACATCTAAGTATACATACAGTACCAGTTGAATTCCTTTGACACATCGAGCTTAGTTTTTACTTTCAGCTGCTCAACTCAGTAGCTTCGTGGTGTTTTAAACGGAAGTAAACATCCTGATACAACTCGAGACTTCTTAGACAATTCTTACTGACAGGCACTCAGCGTCGTCTACCTTAAGGGCTAGTTCTTGCATCTATCCCAGAACTAGCTGGCGTGAACTGCAAGGCTGCTTGCCACTGCATACTATAGCCATTTTTTTCTTTTTGCACCTCCTTGTTCCCGTCCCGGTAGTTTTGCGGGAACGATGAGAGGTGAAAAACATACGGCAGGCATTTTGCTTTTGAAGATTTTTGTGACTAACTCAACTTGGTTGGCTAAAGACAGTGTGGCTTGCTTGCGTTAGAGGATTGTGCTTGTATTATATGCGGGTTTTCGATCAACTCAAACTGGACATAACCGAATTAAATCGTACGGAGAAGTTTGACCATGATTTAATTGTTCACTCAGTTGCAAGAAATCATCCTATCTGAAGGCTCTTCTCAGTCTCTGATCAACTTCAATGCGAGTTGTATGCATGTCGTGGTCAATTTGCGTTGTAGGACAGTTTCACGTGATTCTTGATGAACCTCATCTGAAAACAGTTCTGAAGAACTTCATCCCGCCGCCCGCCGCCACGGTAAGTCGAATGACCTACACCATTGCTGCATAGATTTTCCTCGCTAGTATCTCTCCTATCCAGTTTCTCGTTTTTCTATCCATTTGCAATTACCACAGTCTCTTCGAGCGTCTTCGTTAAATACTCTACACGAATGTGGAGCTTCTCGATTTATCTGAAGGTCACTCTAGTTAACCAGAACTCAAACACAATGTTCATAGTGATAGTGATTGGCCTCTGTTCCTTGTTTTGGTATGTGCGACCCTGGGGAAGTAGACTCAACGTCCAGTTAAGTGGCCATTTCAGTTGCTTTTTTGTGTGGCTTGTTCTAAGATGCCAAGGTTCATTTCCCTTCTGAGTTTCCCATAAATAGCGCCCCGTTCAGTAGAAGCTATGTTCAGCAGCTTCCTTCCTTACTGGACTAAAATTTGCGTGCATGTACTTTACAACCTATTGTGAAAGGTTTCGTAGGCTTCGGGCGGGTCCCCTGTCACTGCCTTCTGGAGTACCGTCAGTACCGTCCAAATTTTATCTAAAGTGACGATCGCTAACAGAACCGAACAACTTCTTTGTCCCTGCCCCCCATACGACTTTTTTCACCTCATAGGTTCACAATTTAGTCAAATGTCTAATACTCCACCATCTCTCTTCTTTCTTCATGTTACTTAGGTTGATGCTCCTGCAACACTTATACGAATGGGTGAGTGTGTTTTGCGGTCTCGTCGCGCACCTTGTAATAGTTAGTTTGTTCCGATCCTCGTGTATGTGGTTGTGATCAGCATTGTTGCTGCTCTGTTCGTCTATGGAGACTTAACACTGAATCGGTGGTAGACTTTTTACTTCAAGCTGTTTTGGCCCGTTTATTGTGCTTGTGGCCAGTTCACACTGTAACATACCCAACCTCGGGACACTTGCGATCCATTATTTGGAGACAATCTAGCGGAGTAAACTTAATTGATCTGAGGTTTCCCACTGTTTACGCTTGCTGGGTATTACTTCATAGGCATCGGTTGTCCCGCAAATGGTTATTACTTCATCTAACACTGTCTACTCTGTTGAGTGAGTCATGCTATACTGGTCAGGCCGTTGAGCAAATCACATCCTGGATATATGGTGGTGGTGGTTCGTTTGCGACGCTTATGATTTCTGAACGTTATCCTTGCAAGGCGAATTTGCGCGAACGAACTTTTCATCAGCTTGTGGACGCTGAGGCATTGTCCATCGATGGGCGAAAGTGGTTTCCAGTTCTGTTTGATGGAATAGCTGTTTCAATCGAATCGTCTATAACTGCGTCGTAAAAGGCCCATATTTCATGCATTACTTCTAATCATTGGGTTTACTGAATTCAGGGTTGTGAAACGAAAACAACTCAACTATCGGACAACGATTAGTGTCTCGCGTGAGATGCAACTGATCAACATTGTCCATTTGGCGGGGAAAGAATGAAAAATATAAGTTGATGATCAATGGAAATTATGTTTTCCTACAACCAGTATATCCTTCATCTCAGATATCTCAGCTCCTTGAAATCATAATTGCTCTCTTGGCCTGGAATTATGGATCCGTAGAATTGAGGTTGTTCAAGCGTTTTGGCTCTGCAAATCAGGAAAATTGGGGATCGCTAGTAATTTTGAAAGCAATAAATGAAAAGCAATAAAGACCTGAGTCCTGCATACTTACTACCTTTTTGGTATCATGATTTTACAGCTCCTAGGTAAGACGACTTATTCTTCTCCTCTATAGCCCCCCCAACGAATGAATCCACCGTACACTCTGAGTAATCATCGAACTTTGCTGCTTTTCTTAACTTGTGTTGAACTTTCAGTGGGGTATCGATGGGATTGATGTCTGGGCCATTCCAACCAATGACCTGATCTGCCCATTGGGACATGAGTGGGCGAATGTTGAGCATGCGCCCAATTTGATTGCTGGTATCTGTCACACCGGACTCAATAATGGTTTTAGATTGTCATCTTCAATGTGGTGACGGAAGTTTGATGGAGAAGAAATGCATTTCAAAGCCCGAAATGATGATAACAAAGAACCGAAGTTGCGGTCTCTACTACTCATACAGCCGATGAAAATCTCTAAACAGCCGACCGTATATTTCAACCTTTGTTAGGCAAATTGGGTTGGCCTATCTCCCGAATCTCCGTCAACTTACCACCTGAGTATCTCTAGGAAATGCCACAGACGTGTTGGAATTTCCCCTGCTTCGCATTGTTAATCCTCTCAGTTTAAGTCCAACCTGTTTGCTAACGTTCCAGAAGTGATCCCACTATTTGATTCTTCTGTCGCATATGCCTTGACAAAGCAGCTGGCTCGTTTGTTCTCTTAACGTTCACTTTCGGCACTTGGAATGACACTTTTTCACTTCGGCTGTCTTCGATCTGTCAGAATGTTTGTGATAAGGTCGATCAAATGATCAAATCGTTGCGGTAGCGGTATTCGCCATTTGAATTTGTTGATCGCTTTTTCATTCCGCACCTCTGTTGGTGAAGAGCTGACGGGGCAGGCAATGGCAGAGCGAAATGAAAACGGTACAGTCAAACCGAGGATTTCCGGGTCTTCGTGCCTTTCTGTCTAGAGTCCATGTGGTGCTTCGTAAACGTGGTTAGGAATCTTACAGGGCTTGGCGCGTAGTCTTTTCCAGAGATGAGCATGCTGCCACTTCCTAACCGAACTGCGACAAACTGCTTCAAATCAGCAGTAGCTTTTGGTTACATGATATCAATTCTTCTCTACGAAGTGCTACGAAGGTGAATTCTTAAGGTTGTCGTCGTGACCATTTTTTCACCCACCCATCGAAAAGTGTATCACTCTTCCGGAAATTTTCGGACACAATGGGCGTTTTGTGACTTCTAGCGTGTTTCGGCCATGCTAAATAATGTTATAAAAATATTATTTTATTGATAATGTTCGTGCAAAGATCTTAAACATCGTCCTGAACACAGTGTAAAAAGAATATAAAGAACCTCGTCTTTTATACTATCCCCGAAAAGATTAGGACCCTTGATTTAACTTCCAAGGAGTAATGAACAGAACTGCAGGCAAATGCTGCGCCCAGATAGTTCTGTGAAATGGGCTCGCACAGTATACAACAACTAGTCGTTTTCGAAATGTTTCCACCGTATTTTCAATATGTATTCACTAATCATTTTTCAGTTGGTTTGCTTTTTTCGTTTACCATTACTGAACCTGTGACCGCATAATCTGACCGGAGAATCAGGTTCCACAATAATTTGTTTCCTACCAATCGATGTCAATCTTTTTGTAACACTACCGCTTTTCATGCTAACCAAATGATCGACGGCCGCCATGCTTCTGGTTTATTTTTCACTCTGTCAGTTGGCTACTCAATGCTACTCAGCATTCGTGACAAACGTAGACTTATAACGTTTTCGAAAACTCTCGATAGCTCACATTCGGTTTTGCCCTTCTTGGGACTCATCAGGTAGGCGCAGTCCCCGAGCTGAATGACGCAGATGAGAGATTCGCGTGGGATTCCATTGAGTCTTCCGTTATCACCAACCTAATTTGCAGTGAGTATTCGAGAATGAGACTGATTTTGTAGATGAAATTAAGTAAATCATCGTCATTCTTTGATTCGGATGATCCATCAGCAGCAGAATATATTCTATAGACACGTTTACGTTTACGTGCTGCCCTTGAAAAATGATATAGTGTCAGTTGTTATCTCATCTATAGTCTTGTTATAAAAGCCGCGTCCAAGAGATGAACTGTAAGGTTGTTGGTCTGTTCGCCGAGCTTGGCAGTTGGATTGCAAACGTTTCATCACCAATCGAGGTGACATCGTTAGTGCGGGGTTGAGTGCCAAGCTCGGCGAACAGACCAACAACCAAGCAGCGCACCCGAGCTACCTATATTTCAAAACATTGCCCAGATGAACTGTAAATTTGGCACTGAGGTGCAGAAACCTGACACGACTGAATGGATTCCATTGGTAGAACATAGGGAGACTGATAAACTTAAGACACTAAAATGATAACAATAGGAGACTACACGGGCGTCCG
This sequence comes from Opisthorchis felineus, assembly GCA_004794785.1. Classification (NCBI taxonomy): domain Eukaryota; kingdom Metazoa; phylum Platyhelminthes; class Trematoda; order Opisthorchiida; family Opisthorchiidae; genus Opisthorchis; species Opisthorchis felineus. The sequence goes on along the minus strand of SJOL01007764.1, from coordinate 755,870 downwards.
CTAGTGCTGATCACTTATCTTAATGTTCAGTCCGTTTAGTGTCCTCGATTCTCAAGGCTGTAAATCATATAGAAGAAAATCGATTAACATACAGAGTATTCAAAGGTGCGTGCTTTTCCCTCCAAGTTACAGCGTGAACCTCTATCGAGATAAATACCAATAAGAACACGGTCTAAGACACACAATAATAATTCTCCACCCTTCTGTCGATTGTAGTTGGTACAATCCAAAGGAGCAGACCGCATACCGCGAGGAAGACAACGACCGGCCAAGCACTCGGCTTTTCCAAACTACTCAACATTTGACAGAGCAGTTGAACAACCTGAGGTTTTTGGCTTCGTAATTCACAAAAGGGTTCGAAGTAGTGGATTTATTATACAGGAGGGATGTGAGATATGGTAATAGTTGTGTCTTGATGAGGAGGCAACACGTTCACCGACCTCTGATAGTTGAATTCCCTCAGCGACACATCTTTGTTGCCGGCTATGTGTATTTTGTGGGAGACACTAAATGGTGTCGGAAAGTGGGTTCATTTCATTTCTTTCATCCCATCACCATGCACTAAGTGAACCGCGTTTTAAAACTCCTTGTTTCAGCTGGTTTTCGCTGACCTAGCTAGTGTAACTCATCCATAAAAAATCAGACAGCCGAAGGTATCGATCGACCGGCTTGCTTACCACTCGGTGGTTAATCATCGCTCCGTCGCCCATCAGTCGTTTGCTCGAACACTGTCTGTCTTCTAAAGCATTGTTCACCTATCCTAGCAAGCCTCTACAGCCCCACTCATCCACTACCACTCCAGTGTATCTGATTCGTTCACCGACGTGATCGGCTGATCGTAATTATAAATGTATCGCTTGTTGGGATGAATACCATAATCCGGGACAGCCGCTACAACCCGCGATAATACCTACATGACATTTTCCCGCATAACTCTGATAAGACAGGTTTTCATCCAGCTCAGCTACGTTTCTCAGCTTAAAACAAACGCTTACAAAGTGTGAACGTAGACCGATTTCGCCTCCGTGGCGTTTACTTATTTCCTTAGATCTATCCCCGAATTCCAAAGTGACAGTTTGTGAGTGCGAATAAAGCAGGTTTCTAATATATTTTTCACGTCGAACGTCATCTTGGTGGACTTATTCATACATTTTCTTCCTCTCATTCACAGCATTTCCCCACTCAGAAACATTCGACCTGAGGAATTTTAGTACCGTACTTTGTATGTGGTAAGTTAGTTTATGTGACATCAGCTGGCAAATACCGATTGACAGTGATGAAATGTTGACTCATAAAAAGCGGTCTTCGTTTATGATGTTCACTAAAGAGTGCATATTGACCGTCACTTATGCGTATGAATGTTGCTTTGGCAATTTGCACTGATAAGTAGCCAGTCACATTGCCTAATTGTCTCGTTCAAGGTCTTCTTGGACCCTGTACATGTAGATTCTAGTCACACTCCGTAGGATATAACTAAAAGGGGATCCAACACATATCTAAGTCGATCGTTCCAATCCGACTTGCTATGGAGTTTCCAGGCTTGTTGTTTTACTACCCTCTTTCATTTAAGGCCATATTATAGCATGAATTCAAACCGGCATGTTGTTAGCCTAAATCTGACCCCGGGAACTACCATGCGTGAAGTTGTTGTTCGTTGATCTTCTCAACGGTGCTGAGCTTATCCGTATACATATTTTCATATACTCGCATATATTCTTACTGCATTAAGCCTCAGAAGGATTGTTGCTCACGTGTCATATGCTCTGATATTTTTTTGTCCTTGTCTCTTTTTGTCTTTAAAACATGCCTCCAAGTGTGTTGGAATCGCAAAGCGTATTTCAGTTAATTTCTCTTCACTCTGAAAACACTGACTTTTGTTTTGATATGATCTTGATATGATCTTGTCGTTTGGTTAATGCGCGACGTTCTGCACTTCTTGCATGCGATCTATTTACAAACTTATCACCTTGAAACACCACATATCCCTATTCCGTACTTTCCTGCCTGACTGGGCATCCGAGTAACCGAGACTCATTGCGTGGTGCACTGCTTTCATACCTTTTCATCTAATTAATTGCCTTTGACTGTTTGTCAGTGTCTTAACCATCATACACTCCATTTTATACATCCAGTGAGACTTTTGGCCCGAGAAGCCATGTTTCCGAGGGCTATTGATGACATGACCTGTCTTCAGGAGAAAGCTCATGTTAGCCTGCTTTGGATGTCTTGATTTATGATGAATCCCTCCGGTTATGCTTTAAAAGCCGTAAATTAAATGTTCAAGTTTTCCACTGGAATCAAGTTAACGAATTCAAAGTTGCTTACGAATTGTGGCCAATTTTCCAGCGTAAGCCAGTTGCTAATCGAAGTAGGCGTTTAATACAAACGGCGTAAACCGTGGCAGTGAATGTAGTCGACCTTTTGGTCACGAGCCTAGTACAAAGTTACAACTCCTTTTTTAAGCACAACTCCTTGCTAGCTCCTCCGATCCGCTGACACTCCGATCCTGACACTTTGAGTTTGCCAGTAGACCGATTGCAAAATTAGGAATACCCTGCAGTTGAACTCATTACTAACGAAGTGTCTACTCTTGTTTACCAGCCACCTCAATCAACAAGGCTGTAGTACTGACAGTAGCCATCCGCAGTATGCATGTCCACGTTGTTGTGCAGCCTATTGTGAACTGCCTGTCGAATGTTCCGTTTGTGGCTTGACCTTGGTCGCTGCCCCACATTTGGCACGAGCCTATCATCATCTGTTCCCGCTGGATGCATTCACCCCTATTTCACCTGCGGAGCTTAGGCAGACGAATCCGGATCAGTTGCCGCGAACAGAAACGGGCATTATTACTTGTGCGGGTTGTGATGTTGTCCTCCCCGAACACCTGACAGTAAGTCACTCGTGTGATATGCATGTTGCGCAACATTCTCCTCCGTTAGAAACGGAGTATCTCACCCCTCTGACCTTTGACAGGCTCCTGAGTACATGCAACAAATGCGTTCCTCATTGGTCAGTCTGTGCTCTCCGTACATGAATCCATACGAACAAATTAATCTATATAACCACACGGAAAAATATTTGCCTTGCTTTTCCCCGGATTGGGCACCCTCAGGAGAACATGACCGCCTAGTTACTGCCGAAAAAACCCTAAGGATTACTTTTTTGCTTCTTTCAAGGTGGTTTTCCTTAGTAAGCCTTTCATAAGTGATCCGTAGTCCAAGCTAAGAAGTGCTCTCCTCGGGGTCCCAAAATTTATCACCATCTTCGAAAAATCGGTTAAAGGTGGTTTCCTCTTCAGATCGTCTCTCCAGA